>SNQJ01S0016092.1:97218-143226 GCA_010110895.2 Picea sitchensis
TCAGTAGAGTTTACTAGTTCCTGCCTGAGCAGTAGGTCAGGAACCTGTCTAATCTTCTTTCGAGAAGACATAAGACTAAAAGTCCTTCTTTTCTGTGCAGAAATAGTAAACTCTACTAATGGATTCTTCCTTCTGTGACCGTACTGTACTTAACACCTGGTGTCGTTTACTTCTTACAGCTGATAGTTGTACACCTTATGTCTAGGGGCTTTATTACTTGCTGTCACTATGATTGTCGGGGTCGTCTGGTTGTGTTCGTCTTGCTTGCGTCTTGTTCTAGGTCGGGTTACTAGTTTTTGCCTGAGTAGTCGGACAGGAGCCTGTCTAATATTCTTTCGAGAAGACATAAGACTAAACACCCTGCTTTCCTGTGCAGAAATAGTAACCCTAACACCTGGGAGTCTTCCCTCTATGTTCTTACTGTGCACCCCCAGTATGTCTTAATGTTGTGTTGTGCGTCTTATGCCTGTGATCGTATATTGTAGCAGTTACTCGTTGTGTGCCTTCAGTTTTGCCTTGTCGTGGTTGCGTCTTGTTGGTTGTCGAGTGGTGTCGTATAGTTAGGTGTGTTGTTACTTCTACACGCGCGCACACACTTCAAAGGAAAAATAAAAAATAAAAATTGCACCTGTCACTAGAATGGTTGCCGTAACGAGGAGGACTTTACACTTCATATGCCAAGTATGAATGTTTGGCGATATTTTTATAAAAATATTCAAATTTCTAAGGATTTTATATATAGTTTTTATACAATTTTGGCTATTTTTAAGGTAAAATAATTTTATCCTATAGAATTTGGGTGAATCATTTTTAAAATAAAGAATCTCGTTTTTGGAAAAACCATGGAAAATTAGCCCATGAGCGAAATTTAGCCCCTAAAATCATCCATGATATTCTCAATGGATAAGGCGACTTGAACTTCTAGGTTCTTGGAAGCGTCACAGGGAGGCCTCCATCCTAGTCGGAGCCAGTGTTAGCATTCAGAAGAACACCATCAAAAACTTCAAAATTTGTCTGGATCTTTGGTTATTGTTTTGTTCCTAGTCAAATTTTCATATGCCAAACCTTCATCTTTCTAGCCTCCTACCTTGCTGTTGCTGACGAGTCTCCTAAGGTTTCCAATGCTTCTTAAGTTTATTTGAAATAAATCTAGGAGGATGATTTATTTCTTATCGTTACATGCTTATCATAAATTTAGGTTCAAGGTTGAGCTCTTTTCCTTTCATTTGAAATATTAAAATTGATTTTTCTTTAACCTCTTGAGTCTAGGATTTTATTACCTTTCATAACAAACACAAACATGGTTTTGTTTTTTGTTTCAAAAGAAAAGTTTTGAGCAACATGGTTACATGAAGAATCAAAGGCTCTTTTGGTTCTTTTTAACCTTTTGGTTTTTCAGTCTTTCTATTTTGGCCAAACAATTATTGGGCCCATCGGCCCGATCTCCAATTATTAGAGCCCATCGATGTCGAACCAAGCACCTACACCAATACACAACATAAATCCCAGTGAAAAACTCCAAGTTGTCGAGGAGAAGGAGCCCGCGAGGAAGACTTTGTGCACAACGCATTGGATTACATTAAAATTGTTAGCATTTATAAAGCTAAACATTTTCTTTCTCTTGAGAAATGTGGGATATCCGTTTGCATGTAAATAAAATCCAGAGCATAGAAACCAACTATCAATTGGAGAGGTCCATGCATGATGCCTTGTTCAACAACATTTTCACCAAGTATCATGGGAAGATCCCACGCGGGCTTTGCACAATGCATTGGTGCCAAGTGTTGAGTTTTAAAGCTAACAAGCATGTCCATTGTGGAGTCTTCTGCTCGAGATATAAAATACACATGAGCACCAATACTATGAGATCATACCTTGTACATAACTCATCAAAGATATATAGGAATATTAGCATTTAAAAAAAAATGATATATGTTATTTCCCCAATTTATGCGGGATATGTCCCATATGGTGAGTTTTATAAAAAACACAGAGTTGCCAATGCAAACAATTGACAACTATAGGGTTTAAGGTGTCAGGTAGAAATTTGCAGGGTTCAAAAAATTGCTATCATCAGATTGATGCTCCAAGTATCATCATCAGATAAAGAACATTTAATTTAGAAGGCCGAGATTTTTTTCATTACACATCAAGAAAGCAGGTGTGAAGTGTTGAGTTTAGGTGTCAACAAAAAAATGGCTGACATGCTATGCATTTCACTTTCGATCAGTTCCATGGCTTCCTGGGATCGCTTGAAGTTCTTAGAAGGGTTACTAGTGCCAGTGTAAGTATCTTTGGAGTTTCTGTAGAATCAATGGAGTGTTCATATGATTAAAGGAGGTCTAAAGGAAGAGGGGAATTTTCTCGTAATACAAAGATTGATGTGACAGAGGCATAGGCATCCAAAATCTTGACTGGTTTGGGTTTCACGAAATCTATGCAGGGTTGCCCCACAAAACCTTCCAGTGGAGGTTTGTGCAATGAGGATCTCTTTGGTAGTAGCTTTGTTTTTTTGTTTGTTCAACTGAACCTTGTGTTATTGGATGGGCCTACTAACCATCTCGATCTTGGGGATTTTCTATGGCTAGAAGAATTTTTAGGTAGGTGGAAGAAAACATTTAATGTTGTATCACATGATCATGACTTATTGAACTCTGTTTGCACTATTATCTTCATCTCCATGATGAGAAACTTTATTTATACAGAGATTCAATAGTTGTAAGTCACACACATGAATATTTTTGAGATAAATGGGATAAATGTGATGTAGATGTTGCAGTAAAAACCAAAAGTGCAAGTAAATTTTCACATCTGCAAAGTTCATTACAAAAGAACATTGGTACTTTGGGTTTTTTTCAATCACATGGATTTTTTTATTCACCTCTCAAACTGTATTCAAGAAAATAGATTTCCTTGGAATTTCGTCTTTGTAGCTTTGTTGAGCACCTGTTGGAGTGATAAAGTGGGAATTTTCCTTCATCGGCACAAAATTATTTAGCTGAGATATTCAAGGTATTCTTCCATATTCAGAGTATTAGATGAAGAACCAGTTTTTCAAGCCCTTATACTGATTTTGTCTTTGTGACTGTATGCAATACAATGGTGTTTGAAAATTTTGTTTTGAGAAAGTAATGCATATTTTTTTGTTGAAGTTGTGATCATAAAATGATGATATCATCACCTATAGAGATCTCCTACAACATTATGTGATCACCCAATAATAATGAACTCATTGATTGCAAGCAAGACAATGAATATTTGAAATAAAGCCTTAGTCTTGACATGCATTGCAGAATGTGCTACAAATTCCTATTATGGAGGTTTCAAAGAAGCGGTGGTTCCGAGGTGTCGATATGGATCTTTCCAGTTGCTAGAAGGTAAATTATGAGCTGGAGGGCCACCTTTCAAAGGGAGAAGCACTCAAAAAAGGACAATTCATTGGCATAAAGGAATGTTAGGGGCATGGCCAACATTACCCTTGTTTTTAGCATTTTAGTTATCTTCTGTTATCAACATGTTTCCTTTCCATTTTGAGGTCACAAGGATCCTATGATAGCAGGGTTATTTGAATGATAGTTTTGTCACTGATAGTAAAAGATATAAAAATACTATTGTAAGTATAATAAAGGGTTATAATGAGCTAGGGGAGAGGGGCTTTTGACCCAAAGAAATTCATGGTGGTTATCACTGTGTTCTTCTTTCTTTCTCTATATTTTTTCTGACTTGTGATTCATTATCAATGGAGATCCGATTTTCCTTTTCATTTATGTCTTTCTCTGTGTATTAATATTAATGAGTGACTGACTTACCCTTGTTCTTATTCATATGATGATTGAGTGAGGTATTCATTATTTGAATTGGTGATATAGAATTTGTTAATACATATATTTTTACTATGAGTTGATTGTCTTAAAGTGTTGGAAGTATCTCTGGCATGTTTATATCACAATTTTCTTTTCCTTATTCATTTATCAAGCTTGTTGTCTGATCTAGAGTTGTTAAGTCCATTTTTTCTGAAGGATATAGTTGGGAATGTGTACAATAGATGAATCTGATTGTCCTTATGGTCAAATCCATGTGACTTTACAACTTGACTTTCAAATTTAAAATTCAAATGCTTGTATGTTACCAAGCTCACCTAATCTACAATCTAGGGTGACTCTTGGAGTGATAACACAACCAATCTATGAAAAAAAAATGTTGGATATTATGCATGTTGTGGATCTATGGAGACCTTATTTATTGGGGAAACGATTCCAAATTAAAACAGACCATGATAGCCTCAACTATTTTCTGGAACAATGAATTTCATCCCAGGAGCAAAAGATTGACCAAGATATTTGGCTATGATTATGAGATAATTTATAAGAAGGGAAAATAAAATGTTGTGGTTGACACTCTTTCTAGGAAGTTTAAAGAAGAAGGGTCCCTTTTTTACCTCTCATTCATTGTACCATATTTGATGCAAGTTGTTCTCCATGAATGGCTGCAATACCCCAAACATTCTCGATTGATCCAACAATTGCAAGACAATTATCCAGTTTCTCCACCATACTCTTGGCACAATGAAGATATCTACTACAAAGGCCATCTGTATTTAGGCATCCAAAGACAAATTAAATCCATGGTTCTTTATTACCATACAACTACTCACATGACTCATTTTGAAGAAGTATGTTGATAAAATCCACCTTCATTTATCACATACATTCCAGGTGTCTCAAAGGTCTAGGTGGTTGACCAAAATCTTATAGTTCGAGAGGATATTCTCCATACCCTCAAAGTCCGAAAGGGACCAAGTGTTTCTTAGACTAAAACCTTATAAGAAAACTTCAGTCAAGGTTGAACATTATCAGAAACTTGCACCTAAATTTTATGGTCCTTATACCATTCTCAAGCATGTGGGAATGGTTTCCTACCAGTTAGTTTTTCCCATTTATTCTAATCTCCATCCTGTTTTTCATGTCTCATGCTTAAAGAAGTTGATTGGAACTATGTGCCAAACTCAAACTAGTCTCCTTGAGTTGGATGAAGAAGGATCCATCTAGTTGCAGCCACAATCTGTATTGGACCAGCATGAGCATTGCCTCTGTCACCACACCATCAAGGAAGTGTTAGTATAGTGGAAATATACAACTCTACCATATGCCACCTAGGAGCCAACTACCATTATGCAACAATTTCCTCATCTCAAGCCTTGAGGAAAATGGTTTTTTTAAAGGGGAGGGAATGTTAGGGACCTAACCTCCCAAGCCCCTCATGTAGGTAGAATAAAATATTTTCCATGTAATAAAGGCCAATATTAATAAGGTCTAGTAATAAGGTAGAATAAGTCAAATGTAAGAATAACTAGTAGAACCTTCTGCTTGTAGAAGATCTTCCTCTAGATTTTTCTTGTGATAGATAGATTTAGTATAAATAAGATTTGAGGGCATGGAACTTTTTGTCTTGAGAATTATTATAATAGAGTGCTTCTCTGCTGGAGGTTTCCCCCTCGACGAGGAAAGTGAACATTGTTTCCTATCAATAAAGGTATTATTTTGGTGTTGTGGATTTTTATATTTTGTTGTCCGATTGTTATTCTCTATAGTATTTCTATTTTTCTACTATTATAATAGATCTAGTATCTAACACTTTGACTCCATAGACTCTGTAATCTCTAGTAGGAATACTAGTAGATAATTTACAACCCTCTTAGACAATCCATATATGGTAACATTTAAGTATTGAAATATATGACAATATGATAAACTCTCCATCCTTATTGGAATCTCTTCTATGATTTGAATGAGGTGATCTGGGGATAAATTTAAGAGCCTACTCTTCCCTTAAATCCAGTTTATCAAAATTTGAGAATCACAAAAAATATATAATTCACATATGCCTTTCCCTACAACAATCCACACCAACAAAATAACATCCACAACCTTGGCCAAATTATTAGTGCCAAACCCTAAGATGCGTGAAAAGGAAAAGGAATGATGCTGAAAAAGGTACATGATGACTCCCACTCCACACTTGCTTATAATTCCTTCAGAAGAACCATCCAAGAATGACCATGTGTTGGGCACTTTAAGTCCATGCTTGCACACATCCCTTCTTTCTTAATGCTAGGGAGTTCTAAACCCAGGGTTCATCCAGAGTTGTCCAAAAAAAACTCTAAAGCATCAACATATCAATACTTGGCCAAGGCCAAGGAAGGTCTCACCTGAGATGTAGAGGGGATCACAAAGACCATAGGTTCTTGTGACAAGAATGAAAATTTAAACACATGAAAAGTCACTACAATTGGCATCCATGTAGCTCATGTATGGTAAACTTTGAGGATTAAGAATTAAAGCAATAGACACACATATTCAATTGATACATAATATACGCTAGATGAATCATAAATGTCATCTTTTTATTATTGGAATCCTTCCATCATATCAAAGATATAAATTTCATAGGAGATACACATACAAAAATAATAAAACTTCATATCTTTGCTATGTAAACTCTAATAATTAAAATATGCCGCATAATTCCCCTTTTCTAAAAAAATAGACATAGAATAGACTTAAAACTATATTCAAATAATTACAACCATACAACATGCTCAGATTAAGATCGATACTAATAGCTAAGACAACTCAAAACTCTCAAACTAGCTAGCTCTATTTTTTATGTTAGAGGTTCCTTTTATATCTTTCTCTGCTAGGGAGCGATGTCTCTTTCTGCTCTACTCCACTCAATTTTATGATAAAAAAACATCGCATTCTTTTGGTGTCTGCCAGTACTCCATGTAGACTTCCTGCATCAAAGGAAATATTAACTTCTTGGCTAACTCGTTTTATGGGCGTCTCATGTCTTTGTATGTTGCTGGTAGTAATCATTCAAAGAGATTTCTCAATGATTCCTTTTTTGATCCCGACATACATCTTTTTTTTTTTCGTCGCACCGNCGAAAAAAAATCAGACCGACGCACACTTGGTAGTCTCTAAGCTTGGAGTGCAACTGAAAAAATCCAATCTGGTGCACACTCTATGCCATTCCTCTTGCATTTCCTTAAGCGCACAAAAAATAATGGAATGAGTTCACAGAACTTCATTTGTGCATGTGTGAAAAACTAAACCAAAACGTTTGGGTGAAAATAGTCCCCCACCACTATTATCTGGATCTTCCTTGAGCCAACTACTGAAATTGTGACGACAGATAGTTGGAGCAAGAGTCGATCATCATTTTTTAAGAAAATTGTGCATGTTGCCAATTGCTTATACCAAAACCTTTTCTGGCATATGTGGATGTGTATGAGGGATTTGTTTAAAATTCCCCATCCATGCCCAACTGTGGAAGGGTAGTGGGATTTCCTTAAGATAGAGCATCATTCTATGCTTTCCTATTTTTTCCATTTCGACCAAGCTTAGCAAAGAGTCTCAGTTGTTCTTCTTCGAGAGGATTGAGGGTCCTTGACAATATGTGAGAAGGGGGGTAGGAGAAACAAGGTTTGGTGGATGGAATTCATCCGACCTCAATGATTCTAGGGGAAGGCCCATGATGATGGATATAATCAGGTCTGATGGTGAGCCATTGAATGGGACACCTTGCTATCAACAAAGGGGATGATGCATGGCGACCTTTTATGTGAGTACGAGACAAAGTTCAGGAACTGTGATGGGTGGATTTGATACTGGGTAGTAAAAAAGAAGGAGGAAACATGGTAAATTACTTGGTAACAACCTAATAGTTGACATAACCTTGGAAGATCCAATAGTGGAACTACTCAAGTGAACTGGAAATAAAAATGTAAGGACCTTTTTCTAAGTCAGGCCATGATAGGGGAGTGGGGAATCCTGGAGAAAGGTGAAGGATGCATAAAACTATTTCAGAGAGAGCATCAAAGCGATGATATATATAAAGATAAGATGGCGGGGAAAAGGGAAAAAGAGAGGAGAAGTTTTCAATGGGTGGGTGTAGTTTGGACAAAAATTAGAAGGTAGCAGTGGAATTTCACTCCTGGGGAGATTGATAGGCCCGATCCTCCATACTGAAGATGCTTCTTTGGGAGAGATGCAAAATAATGAAGCGTGTATGTGTGGCATGGGTGAAATTCCCAACTTATATTAATTTTCCTTTTTAATGCATTGAATAACTAGGAGACTCTTCAAAGACCCTCATGAAGTGTCAGACCAAACATGTACTTTGTAGAGATGTTAGAGTGACAACTAGATTTGGAAATTTGGAAATATGTTGAAACTGTCACTCACAATTGTTCGTCTTCTTGACTGATGTGAAGGTGGGGTTTTCCAAAATGGTAATTTATGTCGAATATGATAAATGTTTTTTTTTGTACACCCTATGCTCATCCTACTCTATGAATTTAAAAGTTGGAATATAGCTAAATTGTGGTTGACCCCTGAGGGTCATAATACACCTTCAACCTGCTACCATTAATGAGACCCTTGAGTGGTTGTCCTTGTAAAGTGGTCATCTTGCAACATCTACTTCATTGATATAGACTAGCCAAAACAAACCTAGCCATTTCATGCGTAGTTTACTAGGCTGTTGTAAATATTTTCTATCATACAACAAGACCAAAGATCCCAATTGAAGGATTTTCTAGTGGATGTTATGATCATGCGAGGCCTTATGTCTGTTTTTTTAAATCACTTGGATGAATCCTTCCATTATGAAGTCTTACTCTAGTTCAATAATCTCATCCAACCTATGTTGGAGGGTCTGATTATCTATCATATGAGTTGCAAGGGAGACCTAGAGGAAAGGAACAACAAATTGCAGTGGCAAGTTCGCTTCATTTCCGTAGACGAATATCAACGATGCGCACTTTTTCATCCTTTTACATGTGGTTCAATACACCCATAACACAATGAGGATTCATTCGTATGGGTCATCACACTGCACATTTTAAACTTTTGTTAGAGCATTTTCTAAAATTTTCTTTAAAGCTTCCACTGTACTGTTTTCTTGAGGAAGATGAGGGGTTCCCTTCTAATGATAGACCATGAATTCTTGGGTAAGTTGTCAAATGGTTTCATTCACAAAATGTGACCCTTGATCACTCATCAACACCTTTGGACATTTGAATGAGGTGATGATGTTTTCAAAGATAAAGCATGTTGATTTTTTTGTTGTACAATCCTTGACCGGTGTCGCCTCGTCCTACCTGGTTAGGTATTCATTCATGGTAATGATGTAGCATTCCATTTTGCGATATGCAAGAGGATTTATAGGCCCAAAAAATTATATTTCCCACTTTTTGAAGGGCTTGACTGCAATCACAAGGAATAGTGGGAGCTCATCTCTGTGACTGAGATTTACCACAGGTTGACATATTGTTGGCACAGGGGCAGACCCAGGGTTCAACTCTACACAATGTACCAAAAAAACCTAACTACCGACCCTTTTGGCAACACCTGCAAAGTAGATGAAGTCTCACCCAAAGTAGAGGCAGGGGTGGTTGCAGGACTTAGGTGTCTGCAACCTTAGTTGGGACACATATATGTGATTGTAATACTTGATAGGGAACTTAGCATTGTTAGTTCATCATTACTTAACCAATATCTACTCCGCAGATAAAACAAATCATCACAGCATTCACCCAGATCTAACGTATCTAAGCACTTAGAATAAATAGATGGATCAGATCTAGCAGACTCAAGAACTAAGCACATTCACCTATGTTAGATCTAGCATCCAGATTCATCATAAGCACAAAGCATAAACATATGTATCTATCTATCTTTATCAAGCACTTAGCAAATAACATTAGAACATCGCACAGAGCAGAATAACACAGTATTTATGTGGTGCACCGCCACCCTGGGGATACATCCACCAACTCTTCTTATTTATTAGCTTCTTGAATAGGTTACATGCATAGAGCCTCAAAACCCTACTCCACATAGGACAAAATATCTACGCAACTTGCTAGATCCTTCTTCCTTGCATTACAACACAAAGCCTTTCACAGTCTGTTACAACCTCTTGCACCTAGCTTTGCAAGTCTCTCACAGTATGCACAAAGCCTTTACAAACCACACTTTCACTTAACTCTTATCTTATCGTCCTTACATGACATAGATGCCCCTCCTGACATTGCCTAGACATCTATTTATACTTTACAAAACAGGCCTAAACATGGGTAAACCCATGGGCCGACATCCCATACCCATTACATAATCCCAAATCCCAAAAAGGACCCAAAAAGGGGCCAAGATCCCATGATCTCTGCTTCATATTGCACTCCATCTTCGATAGGATGTCTAAGTCCCAAAATAGGTCAAAATTGACCAAGGATCTCCAAAAACTTGGTCAAGGGCCAACAGGCCCCCAACACTGACCTGTGACTCATCCCGAGTCACTCTGGTCTGACTAGTCTACCTCGAACGACTCAAGCTTGGCTCGAGCTGATTTGAATTGTTGTTGTGATGAAAACTCCTATTTAACAAACTCTTGGATGACTGCACTGTTTATAGGTCCCTCTAGACGATGTTCAGTCATAGTGAAAACCTGCTCTATCTTTTCTCCTTGGCCTTCTACCTCTGTAAACAATTGATAATCCTTTTCTTGTATAGGTTGGAGTTTCCGAGTTACCTCCATAACTCTCCTCTATATAGTTTGTATCTACTACTAGGTGGTCCACTACTCTTGGGATCACTTCATTCATTCCACAGCTGATAGGGGCTTCAACTTGATACTTCATACTTCACCTCTTGGAGCCGTGACTCCACTGCCTTCAATTATGGGTTCTTCATGAGTTGTTCATAGGTCTGGGCATTGTAATCAGTGAGTTTCTTACATTCCAGGGTAAGATCCTTTAGTCTTTCAACTGCGCTCTGGGCGATTGCTTCTCTTTGTTCTCTTACATCTTGTGGGGTCTCAGGTACAATGCGTAGCTCCAAATATTCTATGCGTTGTTGTAGCTGTTGAATGGATTCCGCGAGCTGGTTCACCCGCTGTGTAACTTGGTCTTCTGCCTTGATTTCTAAGACTATCATAGAGAGAAGTGCTATGTTGACTGCTTCTTTTACTTCGAGTTGCTCCATGAGAAGTTGTTCCTTTTCTTGCTATAGTTTTGCTTTTTCTTCATCAAACTTCACTTGGAGAGAAATCTTTTCCCATTCTAGAGAACTGTGTTTCTCTACGCGTAGTCCTTGTACTTGTGTCAAATCCTAGGTGGCTTGCTCTGTTTATTATTTTTCTTGTCGAAGGAGAGCTTCAACTGTACTAGCAAGGTAGTGGAGTTGAGTTGGTTCATCTCCCAATTCTGGTTCTCCCGGCACAATGGAAACTGCGTGGCTAGACTGTAGGGCCTATTGTACTCCTCGAAGTTCAGTCTCAATTTGATCATACATCTCTTCTTGCTTTGCTTCCTTTTCTTTTCTATTTCCAGCGAAGATCTTGTAGGGCTTCTATGAAGAAGTTGAAGTCATTGGAGGTGAGCGCAGTCTGCATATTGGTCATGGTGGCCTTTGATTTATTCCAGGAGTAAGGTTTCAAAGGAAAACCTTTCCTTTTCTTCAGGGGATCAACCTCATCTCCTTGCTTTTGTTATACTTCTTTGTCATTCAACTCTTCTCCATCACCTCCTTACTCTGGTGATATGGGAGCAGTCTTCATGGATGCATTGTCTAATTCTTGGACTTCTTCGGTCTTCTTTGTCCCACTAGGTCCGGGTGTATCCTGTGTTGTTTATGGGCTTTCGGTGTCGGATATCTCTGCAGGGTCTGCTAGAATAAGGAGGTCCGCCGACCATTCCTTAGTGATCTCCTGCAAGTCCTCCTCTGTCATCTTATAGTAGGATTGAAGATGTTTCTTGTGTTCATCGATGCACACTGTGATGTAAATAAAATGTTGGTTTGCACTGACCTTCATCAAAGGCCTGAACTGGTGTAGAGTGTTCGGAGTCATGCGAGGCTCAGACTGTATGGCTATCTTCAGTTGATTGTAGTAGGTATGAAAAACAACATTTGACTTCCACTATTTATTTATATCACTTGAATACCACAATGTACTGAAATTCACAGCTAGGGGTTCAAAAGGATCAATGTCTAGGAAGGTCACACCTTCTGGCATCTCCCAAGAAATAAAATCTATAAGGATCAAGAGCCAACTGAAATTAAATTTATATCCTTGATCCTGTGCTTCTCTGCAGTCGAGTTCCAACTGGTTCACCAGGTACTTCGCCCAATTCATCTGAAGGCCTTTCATGCACTTGCCTGCAAGGTCAAATACAAAACCGGTGACTTGGGTAGGTTGGTTATTTCATACTAACTTTCCTACAATCATCAATAGGCGAGGCACACTATGCCACTCTTAATAGAAGCTACCTTGTAGCCTTGCATTCCCTTCTCGACATCGCCATAAGTGTCCTTGATCATCTGTACTAGAGCGTGATCTATGGTTTTTCTGGGGTAAAATTCTTGTGGGTCAGGTCCTTGCATACTCAACCCCATGATTCGATTGATCAAAGTCAGATCAATTGTTATACGACAATTTAGCCACAAATAACCACCATGGTAACAAGAAAGCAACAACTTGACACATGCACTGAATTCCTGGTGTCTACCAAAGTGGGGAATCTTCATGACGTTCAGTAGGGTGGACTACGTGAGGTTCATAGTCCAAAAATGGGGGATTATCTTTGAATTCTTCCCCTTAGTTCTGGTCAGGTACTTATGTGGGGAAATCATGTTATAGGTTTTACGATCTATGAGGTTGAAGTCACTAAACTTCAATGTTGTAATATTATCTTGGTCTACTCGTACTACACGTATCCCCTTCGGGAGGTACACCATAACCAAGGTGTATTAAAAATATTTGGGCACACTTTCTTGATTTATTGCATCACTCGAAGGTGGTATATAGGCGGGTAATATGGTTGGGATCAATTTAACATTCGCTAGATCATACTTGTGCTTGGTTCTCTTTTCATCTGATGGCCGAGATGGTTTGGCTCTGTGAGCAGTGGACAAAGAGGCTGGAATTCCTTATGTCGATGATGCTTTTACACCTATAGAAATTGACATGACTCTTTCAGTCATGAGGTCGATCAGAACTTCTTCAACAACTTTCTCTGCACTGCTCAACTCGTTCGAAATACACACTCAGGGTTAACAATCTCGGGTTCGGGGAGTAACTTAGATAGAGAGCTAGAGAACGATGATCACTATATAAAATAAACTTTATCTGCAGGCTCAAATTATTAGTTGGAAAAAGTGTTCTCGGTGCATGGCGCGACGGGATAAATGGGTAACTCAGAAACAGGTCACTTGCAATGGGTATGAAACCTTCATTAACTCTGTTCTTTCTGTTATGGTGTTGTCCCAACAGTCGGATGGTGAGATGTTTTTCCATAAATGTCTTTCTATTCATTCAGAGCATTGGTCTAACGGTTATATTGTCCCCAATGGTTATATTTCTTCGCCATGGCAAAGTGCCATGTGTCGTTGTTCTGATATCCCGACGAAGCTCCAATTTTGCAAATTTTCCTTTTGCGAGGTTCCCTCTAGAACCTTCTGCAACTTGTCGATCTTATCTCTCTTCTTACTTAGCTTTCTAGCCTTCTTCCCAGTGATCTTCGTCTCGATATACCTTTTTCCATTCTGATTCTTATCTTCTTTTGGCATAGTTACTTCGCGTTGTTGAGATTATTTCCTAAGATTCAAGGGTAATCCTTCTTCTTTATCTCGAATAGGTACTTCAATCTTTTGTGGGTCTTCTAGTGCTCTTGCAACTTCGACATCTGGGTCTCCGGTGTTAAATAACTTCGATCTATTCTTCTATTCTTCAATCAAGTGTGTGATCCTTCTAGTCATAAATTCATTTACCTCTTCCTTCTGTTGTTCTAAAACTTCTTCTTCTTCTTGCCATCTAGCCTGATCTTTTTCAATCCAAGGTTTTCCTAGTAGCATGGTGAATGGGGCACTGTTCTCATTAAATTTAATAATCTCAAAATATTCCTCTGTCGAAGTTCCATTGGCATTCATAGGTATTCGAGTGAGCTTCCCACATAGGTTTATCAACTTTCCTTTGAATAGTCTTATTCCTCCTAATGAAGGAATCATAGCAGGCCTCCCTATAGCTTCCCAAGTTCTCTCTGTCATGATATTCACCTATGTTTCCTCATATAGAACACAGTCAATATTGAAGTCTCCTATTCTTGCTTCACGACATTCTTTTTCTTTTAAGATCTCCGATAATTTGACATGTTGGTGGTCATTCAGGGTTTCTTTCATCTGTAGCAATACTTTCTCCGATTCTTCCTAGGATTCTGTCATAATCTTAGTTTTTGGATATTCCCTAGTGTTTTATTGCTTCATATTCATTTCTTCAATCTTAGCAATCATTCTAGGACAATCCCATACTTCATGGTCCATAGATTTACAACAGAGACAACTAGGTCTTCTCCCAGGGCATTCCTTAGCAAGATGTCCCTGTCTTTTGCAATTGTAACAGAGGATTGATCCTCTCTTTCATTTAAATAATCCCCAGCCTTTCCTATACTGCATGACATGATCATCATAGCTAACCTACAAACATTTCTTTCTAGGATCCTGCATACACTTATTAGTCCAAACATTCTTTCTATGCATAGGTATAACATATTTTTCACTATTCTTATCAAATCTACTTAGATCAAATCTTCTTTCATCTATTGATACCCTAGTTTTCAAGCTAGGACAGAATCTATCAAACATAACTAGATCCATACTTTTGAAACAAAAAATTACACTTATCTTACTTCTACAGAGCACAAAGCTTTCAGATCTAGAACTTTTCAATATTCTTACCTTTAGCAAAGAACAAAGCTTTCATATCTTATCTCTTTTAATAAAAAAGTCTCACTTTTACTCTTCTCAGAGCACAAAGCTTCTAAATGTTACCTCTTTTAATAAAAAAGTCTCACTTTTACCTTTCTCAGAGCACAAAGCTTCTAGATATTACCTCTTTTCCTTAAGACAGAGCTTGTCAAACTAAGTAGAGTACTGTGCAATAGAGCAACAGATCTACGCACAGAGATTTCACAATTTTAGGTCAAATCTTTGCACAAAGCTTATTCTTCCTCAGTTCTCAGCAATCACAGTTTCAGATCTTGACAACGGAACCATTTGTTGGCATAGGGGAAGACCCAGGGTTAAACTCTACAACAACGCACCAACAAAACCCTAACTACTGGCCCTTTTGGCAACATGTGCGAAGCAGATGAAGTCTCACCTGAGGTAGAGGCAGGGATGGTTACAGGACTCAGGTGTCTGCAACCTTAGCTGGGACATAGATATGTGATTATAATACTTGATAGAGCACTTAGCACTGTTAGTTCATCATTACTTAACCAATATCTACTTCGCAGATAAAACAGAGAATCACAACATTCACCCAGATCTAACGTATCTAAGAACTTAACATAAATAGATGGATAATATATACCATATTCAATCACTAAGCACATTCACCTATGTTAGATCTAGCATCCAGATTCATCATAAGCACAAAGCATAAGCAAATCTATCTATCTTTATCAAGCACTTAGCAAATAACATTAGAACATCGCACAACACAGAATAACACAGTATTTACGTGGTTCACCCCCACCCTAGGGCTACGTCCACCAAATCTTATTCTTTATTAGTTTGTTCAATAGGTTACATGCACAGAGCCTCAAAACCATACTCTGCATAGGACATAATATTTGCACAGCTCCCTAGATCCTTCTTCCTTGCGTTACTGATCCAGATTATTTTTGGCATGAAATGAGAGTGGAGATATAACACATAAATATTTAGAGATATTGCAAGAGACACAAAAATATAACAGAGATATAGTGGAAATAAAACAAGAGTCACATATATACAGTAATACACGATTTCTATTAACGAAATAAATGTACAGAGACTGTAAAATACAAAGTGAAAGACTCGCTAGAATGGTGGTAGCTTATCTCTGAGAAGAGATGTGACGGCTACTCACATCCATGAGAAGGTGATCGTTACAATGATGCTCTAAGGTCCTTTTTAACATAAGTAAAATCCAAAACCCTAACCCCTAACCCCGGAAGATGAAAATCCAAAAGGTTTGCGAGCCCCGATGGGGGTAGTTGATACATCAACTTCCCAGGGGCGTAACTTTGGCATACGATCTCCGTTTGGGGCACACGATAGCTCGTTCGAAAGATCTATCCAATAACTACACCTTTTGGGTGAGAAACATTGATATACAATCTATGTTATTACCCTTTTTATCAAAAAACATCGTTTAGGGCCTCAAAATGGCCCCAGAAGTTAAAAACTGCTACAAATAGTAAATTGTCAAAATTGCCAGAAACCTGTTTTGAGCCAGTTGGAAAAGGTGGGTGGCCACCAATATCCACCTAGATCAATCCTCCCTCCTTAGGAAGCAATGGTATCCATTGCATTGAGTTCCAAGGGGAGAGGGGAAAGCGATTGCTGAAGCTGAATCTTGGTGAGCTGCTTTCCCTGTTGGAACTGTCGCGCTGCTTGGTTTGTTGAAGGTCATCACGAACCTGTGGCTGGAAGAGTTGGACCTTTTTAACTAGTCTGGCTACATGAGCTGACTATGTGTAGAAGGAATCTGTGTGCTTTGTTGCAACCTTGTCGACCTGCTTCTGGTGGATAGAAGGTGCTTGGGCCGAGGCTGTAGTGGTTGCAGTATCCTTGTGTACCCCTTTTGAACAGATTGTGGAGAAGATGAATTTTGTAGTATGAGATACTAACTTGCGATACTGTTTAGGTGGGACAATAATCGGAACTACCTCTGGTATTTTGTAGAGATGTCCCCCCAAAGTAACAATGACACTACGGGGTCAAGACTCATAAATAGCATGGCGCTTCCACATATATCGCTGGCCCAAGAGAACATTACAGACATCCAGTGGGGAAACATCACATAATACCTCATCCTTGAAGGGTTGGATGCCGTATGGCAATCGACACTGTTGGATGACATGAAGATCTTGTCCTTGGCGAAGTCACCTGATGTTGTATGGTTGCGGGTGTGGTGTTGTTGACAATCCCAACTGTTTGACGACCTCTGCAGAGATGAGGTTCTTCTGGATTTCTCTATCAACAATAAAATGTAGCGAGGTCCCCTTCACCCACATCTGTGAATGAAAAAGGTGCTCCCCGTCTTCTAGATCTTTTGGTTCTTCTGGTTGAATTGATGCGGTTGCAACAATAGTAGTGGGGTCTGGATTGATGATCTGTCTTTTACCATTTTTTTCAGAACCAGATTCTGAATTAAGGTTTGGCTCCTTGTCTTTGATCTCAACCACCAATGACTGTTTTGAGCGATATTCATCGGTGTTGTGCTAGGGGATTTTGTGGAAATCGCACCATTTTGTAGTGTCCTTCTTTGTCTTCCCGTGACCCTTCTTTTCCTGTGGCTTGGATTGGTTTTCGGGAGACTGTTTGTTAGGGTTGTCTTTTTGATACTTTAGTTGTTATGGATTTGTAGACCCAAACTCCTATTTGTTCTGGTGCTTAAATTTATGCTCGATTTTAACAACATATCAATAGGCAACACCAAGTGATGAGATGTCCAAAAAATCCATTTTAGTTTGGATGTATCTGTGCAGAGCCCCACGATATTTCAGAACCAAATGTCATTCAGAGTCTTTGATACCTAGCTTGGTGCACAAGGTATGGAAGGTATTGGTGAAATCCAGAACTACTTGGCCCCTCTCTTGTCGTAGTGTGGTCCATCTCATGTACTGGTCCTCATAGTTGCCAACATGGTAATATTGTTCCTTTACCGCATCCACAAAAAAACCCAAGTGGGCTCGACCCCATATATTCCAGACTCCTCTATGGAACTTTTCTCCCAGTAAGTTTCCCACCAATGTTTGACATGAGGGAGAGGTTTAAGGAGTGTGAAGGTGATCTTTTCTTTGTCAGAAAAATTGTGAACAAAGAAATAACCTTCTAGCAGAGTTAACCAAAAATTGTGAACAAAGAAATAACCTTCTAGCAGAGTTAACCATTTTTCTAGGGTTTCTGCAGTCATCCGCCCTTCCAAATATAGGAATATCAAAATTAACTTGTACCTTGAAAGGCGAGGTGCTTCCAAATTGGTCACTTGATGAAGATGCACCTGTTTCTATCGGCAGGCGTTGAAGGATGTGAGAATAATTCTCCATCATTTCGTCCCTCTGTCGCGTGAGAGCTTGCTCAAGCAACAAACTGATAAGGTCGTATGATCCGTTGTTTTTATTTTCTTCTTCCATTGAGGGTTTCTTGGGTGTGCGAGAGAGATTGTCTTCAAGAGAGACAAGTTTGAGACCCAACTTGCTATACTTGAACCTCGTCGGGGACATGCAATGAAAAACAATCAAGAGCAACCTGCTCTGATACCACTGATCCAGATTATTTTCGGCATGAAATGAGAGTAGAGATATAACACATAAATATTTAGAGATATTGCAAGAGAGACAACAATATAACATAGATATAGTGGAAATAAAACAAGAGTCACAGATATACAGTAATACACGATTTCTATTAACGAAATAAATGTACAGAGACTGTAAAATATAGAGTGAAAGACTCGCTAGAATGGTGGTAGCTTATCTATAAGAAGATATGTAACATCTACTCACATCCGTGAGAAGATGATCATTACAATGAGGCTCTAAGGGCCTTTTTAACATAAGTAAAATCCAAAACCCTTACCCCGGAAGATGAAAAGCCAAAACGTTTGCGGGGCCCGATGGGTGTGGTTGATACGTCAACTTCCCAGGGGCATAACTTTGGCATACGGTATCCGTTTGGGGTGCACGATAGCTCATTGGAATGATCTATCCGAGAACTACACATTTTGGGTGAGAAACATCTAATATCCATGTTTCTCCCCATTTTCTCAAAAAACATCATTTAGGGCCTCAAAATGGCCCCAGAAGTTAAAAACTACTAAAAATAGTAAATTGCCAAAATTGCTAGAAACTTGTTTTGAGCCAGTTGGAAAAGGTGGGTGCCACCAATATCCACCTGGATCAGTTACAAAAAAAATCCTTTCAAATTATGTTACAACCTCTTGCACCTAGCTCTGCATGTCTCTCACAATATGCACAAAGCATTTACGAACCACACTTGCACTTAACACTTAGCTTATCGGCCTTATATCAAATAGATGCCCCTCCTGACATTTCCTAGAAATCTATTTATACTTTACAAAATAGGCCTAAAAATGGGTAAACCCATGGGTCAACATCCCATACCCATTACATAATTCCAAATCCCAAAAAGGGGTCGAGATCCTGCGATCTCTGCTTCATCTTGTGCTCCGTCTTCGAGAGGCTGTTGAAGTCCCAAAATAGGTCAAAATTGATGAAGGATCTCCTAAAACTTAGTCAAGGTCCAACACATATGTCACAACATTTTTAGTAGTCTTTAGAGTCTGTGAAGAGAGAGGAACACCAAATCCCTATGTGCATGACCTTGCATGCGGTAGTCTTACTGAAATTGTGGCCTCCAACAATGCCTTCATGTGGTTCATAGAGGAGTGAATCCCATTCCTGTTCTAAAGGAAAATGACATAAGATGGCATATGTGTCATCTATGCATACAAGTGTATTCAGTAGGATCCTATCCAGTGAGGAGGAATTCTGCTATTTCGGCCAATTTATTAGGTATGGATTAGAGTTGCACATCTCATAATTCATCATCGAGGTTTATAGAAACTTCCCTAGTCTAAATACACAACAGATGATATGATCCAACATTGTTTTTTCATCTCTTAACAAAAAATTCAAAGTCAAATTATTGAAACAACAACAACCAATGGTATATTCATCAACCCAACACTGGTTTTTTGACCAAAAAGTTGAGGGCAAAATGATCATTAAAGAATGCGAAAGCAGAGCCCAACAAGTAGTGCAAGTATTTTTGTATGGCATATACCATGTCCAAGCCCTCGTGCTTAGTTGTAGTATACTTATTTTCAACATCGAACAACTTATGACCAGTAAAATAGACATTATGATCAATATTTCCCTTCCCTAATTGTGCTAGAAGGACACCCAACACAATGGGCAAAGCATCGATGTGAACATTGAAGAGATTTGACCAATCAGGGAAAATCAAAATGGGTGCAATAACTAACTTTTCTTTGAGAGTGTCAAAGGCTTGCTAGAATTTCATTGTCCATTCATATTTAATATCCTTGTGTAAAAACATTTCCAATGGAATTGCAATATGAACATATTTCTAGATGAAACACTTTTAGTATCCTATATGTCCCAATGTTGTGTGCATTTCTTGACTTGAAGTGGGGGCCACCATATCTAAGATGGAGTAATCCAGGAGGATCTAAAGAATGCTCAAAAAGGTCTAAGAGGATTTGGAACACTCATAAAGGTCCCAGTGGATCCATAAATGATCAAAATGAAACTGTCTCAAACCATCTTGAAAATGGAATCAATGCATAGAACTCATCGTCAGCTTTCCAATAACGCAAATGACAAGCCAAACAAAAATCATATGCAAAAGTTATGGGAAGTCGAAGTTCAAGTCAACGCAAGTCAAAGTCAAAAGTCAAAGGGGTAAAAAGTACATGTGTCATGTCCATATAGTGACATGTGGCATGACCATATAGGTGATGTGTCCACACCTCATGGTGCCATGTTGACTAATTGTACTATTGTCTAGGCAACATAGGTGGTTCAATCACGGGTTGACAAGTAGCATCCAAGTGGTTCAATGGTGTGTTGACATGTGGAATTAGGTAGACAAGGAGAAGCTGCCACATGGAAGATTTACATTGGCCTATAAGGTTAATGTATTGTAAAATTTTGGAGTGAACAGGGTTCAATCCTATGACCTCCATAGCCTCCACGCCTTGACAAATCCCTACTACCAATGCACCACCATATAGTACTTAACCATATAACGATTCAAATTTTATTTAAATTAATGTTAAGGTTTGTTTGAAGGGGGAAAGGGGTTGACGGATAGTCCCCAACCCCTAGTCATAAACTACACCACATGACCCAAACCTTAAGTCCACATGGAGCTTAACCTTGTAGTGCGCAGGAGTTATACCACCTGCAAACTATATATAGTATATAGTTTGCACTATATATATATATATATACACATATAAAAAAACCAATGGATATGCATGAGAATTGAACCTAGAACCTCTGCTAGAATAGACGAAGGTCTTAATCAATCTTCCAAGAACCCATATTTAGCGGGATTTTGCTAAAATAAGTAAATAAGTTGCAACTAATTCGAGAGGTGGTTTTGGAGGCCACCCTATATATTGGGCATGAATTCCAACACAATGACACACATCCCTATGCATATAATTCGAGGTGCATGGATCGCAAGACAAGGAACATATCTTGAGACTGTATAGAAGTACATGCAAGTACAAGCCAAGTTTGGTGTTGCACCGTAAAGAATGACAAATGGTACCTTGATGGAATTTCAAGTATTTTATATCAATTCTACAGGATTTTTTGCAATGATCGTGAATACGAGGTTTGTTTTGTGATTTGAGGTCATTTGTAAAACTTTTTTCTCAATTTTTCATTAATGTGCCTTTAATGCATTGTTTTGCATGCCAAAGCACGTGAAATTTAGCTCATTTGGAAATTGGTTGACTTTATAGCCAAAAGTTTCATAATTTAGCAAGGATTTCAATGGTGTAGTTAATTTATTGTTTTGAGTAAGAAATTATGATCATCCATTAAATTGGCATATGTTATTCATTTTACATGTGTTTTTGATACTTGAGATGGAGAAGGCAATTTTCATTGGATTGAATGGAACTTAAAGATGAAACAAACGTAAGTAATTTGATTTCTTTTATTTTCTATTGTGTCGTATCACTATCATCAAGAAAGCTAATATTCAGTTTATGATTTTTTGGGTTCAAAGAACATCATCAAAATTATGCAAACCACCCCAATATGATTAGTAAATTATTCTGGATTAAGTTAGATATTGCATGTATATATGTGAAGCAATAAGTGGTGTCTAAGGATTTCTACATAGTCTATGCAAGTAAATCCCTCCAAGAAGAAGGAATATCATTTCTCAAGTCATCGGAAAAGGAGGAATGCTAAGAAGGGATCATGTAACAAGACATTATGTTCTTATTTTGGTAAGAATGGACACTATATTAAGAAGTGTTGGACACTTTACCCACACTTATGTCTGAAGTATAACTTGAAGGATGTGAAGAAACTTGCAAGAAGACAAGAAACAACTCAAGATGAACTCAATGATCTTACTGAAAGGTTTGGAAAATAATACTTCAGGATGATGGTTTCTCTTGGAAACATGATTTATGAACACATCAAAGAATGGTTCGTGGATAGTGGATCATCTCGCCACATGACTGGGATGAGATTAGTATTTTTTACCTTCTCAGAATTTGACACAAATTTCTTTATGGGATATGGAACCAATACCAGACAAGCAATAAAGGGATATGGATATACAAGTTTCCATCTCGAGTCAGGAGGATTTATGGGAATAAAACATATGATGTATGTTCCATACTTAAAGGTAAACCCACTCTCAATAGCATCATTTGAATATGATGTCTATGTAGTTATATTTTAGAATGGTTGAGTACTTGTGTATGCAAGGGAAGCTACTCCAGACACAACAATAGTTCTTGGTGTCAGCATAGATAGGTTATACAGGTTACTGGGAAGACTGATAGTTTGGTATGATGATTACTTGGATTCAATATTATATTCTCCATCAAATTCAATGTCATATTCAACATCAATGTCAGAGGCGAGAAGCTGCGAGACTCCTCTCGGTACACCAGGGATAATGAGTCCCTAAGTAAACCATATTTATAATTTTGTAAATATAATATGCATATGTGCAAATGTCCTCAATTCTATTAGAAGGATTGTAAGTCAAACGTTGTAAATTATAAGAATTAGAGGGACTTTGTAAATATATATATTGTCACCTTGTATGAGTGAGAGGAATTTTGTAAAGATAGTTTCTATATTTCCACCTTATATGTTGTAAAGAGTGAGAGTAATCTCATTAGAGATTTCTATATATCCACCTTTACACTTTGTTATAGAGTGAGAGAAATCACGTTAAAGAGATTTCTGGATATCCACCTATACATATTTTTTTATAGTGAGAGGAATGTCATTATGAAGATTTCAAAGCCTCTAGAACATAATATGGACAATTGTATTGTCTTGTAATCAGATAAGGGGCTATATATGGATAAAATTTCCTTAGACAACATTATTTATTATGAATAACTTAAAGAGAAGGAATAAAATGATGTAGGTAGTTGGAACATGTAGTTCAAGAGTGGAAAGAGCATCAAAGTAATGCAAAAGTTTCTAGAACTGGTAAAGGAGAAGTAATTCTCTTATAAGAGGCACATAAATGTGCATGTTTTAAACACATTTAAATACTATTTCATGTTCGTATAGATGTATACCTTGAACAAAAGTAATGAAGGAATGTATAGATGATAGAAGTACAAGACTAATTGTTCTTCAAGGCATAAGCAACAATGTATAGAGTATTCATTCAGGGACTTCTACAAATACATCAATGGTACAAGAACATAGAGTCCAAATGGGTAAGGCATAGATCAACATTCAACTTGGTTTCAAATTGGATAAGATGGACTATCCTCAGCAGAAGGAGATGGGAGTGGATGTTGAAATACATGGTATAGGTATAATAGAGACTCAATGAACAAGACTTTGGTTGTCAAGGAATCTATGGGCTAGAACTAGATCTATATATCATATTAGCTACAGTGCTAGAGGCTAGATTCAGAGCTATATTCTGGAGAAGCATACAAAAGTGCATTGATCTAGTACCTAATATCAAAGACCCAAGCTGAGAGCTTATTTCCAAAAGAATCAACCAGATGGAAGAATGAAGAAGCTTCATCACTAAGTTACTAGATATGAGCATTTTAGTAATATGGAAGAGTGAGTTAGAGTTATCATTACTAAGTTATTGAATATATGTTGGCCCTTGACCAAGTTTTGAGGATTATTGGTCATGTCTGACCTAATTTTGGGACTTCGATAGGCTGTTGAAGGTGGAGTGTAAGAGGAAGTAGAGATCGTGGGATCTCAACCCCTTTTAGGGCCCTTTTTGGGATTAGGGATTATGTAATGGGTATGGATATGTCGGCCCATGGGTTTAACCATGTTTAGATCTATTTTGTAAAGTATAAATAGATATCTAGGTGATGTAAGGAGCGACATCTATGAGACCGAGAGAGTTGGAAGTTGTGCTAAGTGATAGATTTTGATCTATGTGATCAAGAGATGTAGATGTTTTGTGCATACTGTGTGAAAATTGCAGAGCTAAGTGCAAGTTGTTGTGATAGACTGTGGAAGGATTTTTGGTGTAACCCAAGGAAGGAGGATTTAGCGAGGTTCACAGATCTCCTCTCCTTTGCGTAGTGGGACTTGAATTCTTTGTTTCTGTAAGAATCTTGACCCAATATAATAAAGAAGAGAAGAGTTGGTGGACGTAGCCCAAGGGTGGGGGTGAACCACGTACATGCTCTGCTTCTTTTCTTTCTGCGATGTATTGATGTATTTATGTGTTTACTTGCTTAGTGCTTCAACATAGATGAATGATAAATAGATATGTTAATGCTATGTTCTTAATAGTATGGATGAATACTAGATCTGGTCTATGTGGAGGTGTTTAAGTACTTGAATGTATTAGATCTAAATGAATACAACATTGTGATGTCATTAGGGTTTAACTGCGCTATAACTAAGAACTGAATATTGATGAATGTTAAGTGTTGAGGGCTCTATTAAATGGTTAGAATCACAAATATATGTCCTAGCTAAGGTTGTAGACACTGGAGTCCTGCAAGCACCCCTTCCTCTACCTCAGGTGAGACTTCATCTACTTCCTAGGTGTTTCTAAAAGGGCTAGTAGTTAATGTTTTATTGGTGCATTGTTGTAGCGTTGAACCCTGGGCCTACCCCTATGCCAACAAATGGTTCCATTGTCAGGACTTGAAACTGTGATTGCTGGGAACTGAGGAAGAAGAAGCTTTGTGTGAAGATTTGACCTGAAGTTGTGAGAGCTCTGTGAATAGATCTGTCACTCTAGTGCGTAGTATTCTACCTGATTTGTGAAGCTCTGTGCTACTGAAAGGAGTCTGATCAGAAGAAAAGAAGTAGATCTGAACGCTTTGTGCTCTGATAAAGGTAAGAATAGTGAAAAGTTTTAGATCTGAATGCTTTGTGCTCTAATAAAGGTAAGAATAGTGAGATTTTTTAGATTTGGAAGCTTTGCGCTTTGCTGAAGACAAGATTAGTGGAAATTTTTGTTTCTAAAGTATGAATCTAGGTATGTTTGATAAGATTTTTCCTAGCTTGGAAACTAAGGCATTGATAGAAGAAAGAAGATTTGGTATGAATAAATCTAATAAGAATAATGAAATATATGTTATACCTATGCATAGAAAGAATGTTTGGACTAACGAATGTATGCGGGACCCTAGAAATAATTTGTTGCAAGTTAGATACGATGATCCTAGCGTACAGTATAGGAGAGGTTGGGGATCATTTAAAAGAAAGAGAGGATTAACCCTTTGTTACAGTTGCAGAAGACTGGGACATCTAGCTAAGGAATGCCCTGGTAGAAGATGTAGTTGCCTCTGTTGTAAAGCTATGGACCATGAAGTATTGGATTGCCCTAGAATGATTGCTAAGGTTTAAAGAATGAATATGGACCAAGAAAAACCTAAGGCAGATCAAGAAACTGAGATCATGAAACAACCCCAGAGAGAATCATAAAAAGTATTGCTACAGATGTAGGGAATCCTGAATGACCACCGAGATGTCAGTTTATCAGATGTATTTAAATAAAATGAGTGCATTGAAACAAGAATAGGCGACTTCGACATTGGCTATGTTTTGGATGAGGAAACACAGGTGAATATCATGACAGAAAGAACTTGGAAATTTTTAGGGGAGACAAATATGACTCCATTGGAAGGAATAAGATTATTCAGAGGAAAACTGATAACTATATGTGGAAGACTTACTAGGATATCTATGAGTGTTCATGGAACTTTGACAGAGGAAGAATTTGAAGTTGTTAAATTTATTGAGAATATCACTCCATTTGCTATGCTACTAGGAAAACCTTGGATTGAAAAAGATCAAGACAGAAGGAAAGAAGATGAAGTCTTAAAACATAAGAAGCAAGAGTTGAAAGATTTCATGACTAGGAGGATCAAACACTTGATTGAAGAACAAGAGAACCAAGCGAATCTATTTCCAACCAGAGACTTGGATGTCGAAGTAAGAAAAACACTAGAAGCCCCACAAAAGACTGAAGTACCTATTCTAGATACAGATGAAGTATTACCCCTGATTTCTAGGAAAGAATCTCAATAACGCAAAGTTAGTCTTCCAAAAGAAGATAAGAATTAGAATGGATAAAGGAATTCTGAGATGAAACTCACTGGAAAGATGGATAGAAAACTAAGTAAAAAGAAATCTAATATCAAAAAGTTGCAGAAGGTTCCCAAGGGAACTTCGAAAAAGGAAAATTTGCAAAATTGGAGCTTCGTCGGAATATCAGAACAGCGTCACATGGCACTTCGCCATGGAAAAGAAATATAGCCATTGGAAACAACATAACCGTTAGACTGATGGCCCGAATGAATATAAAGGAATTTATGGTCGGAAAGTTCACTACCAGACCGTTGGGACCATGCCATAATCGACAGAAGTGAGTTAATGAAGTCTTCTCACCCATTGCAAGATATTTGTTGCCGATTTATCTATTTATCCCATCGTGCCACACAATGAGAACACTTTTTATAAACGTGACTATTAGAGTTCACAACATAGTTGATTTCACACAGTGATCACTATGTTAGTGCCATCTACCCCATTGCATTGAGTAGTTATTCTTCAAACACGAGATATTCAACCATGAGAATATGTTCGAAGAACTTAGCGTAGTCAAAGAGTCCATGAAAGAAGTACTCATCAACCTCATGACTGAGAGAGTCATGTCTGAAAGAGTGATGTATGTAGGTGTACAAGAATCCTCGACGAGAGGTGTGCAAGCCTCTCCATCGACTTCTCACGGAGCTATACCATCCCGAGCATCAGCAGAAAAGAGAACCAAACATAGAGATGACCTAGAAAATGCGAAGGTGATCCTGACCATATTGCCTGACTACACCCTGACTCTGGCCAGCACAGTGAGTCGAGATAGTGTGCCGAGATATTTCGAGTACACCATGGTTACTGCGTACCTCCCGAAGGGGATACGTGCAGTTCGAGCACAATAGAAAAATATCGCAACATCGAAGTTTAGTGACTTCAACCTCAGAGATCGCAAGAACTACAATATGCTCGCCCTGTATAAATACCTGACCAGGACGAAGGGGAAGAACTCAAATATAATCCCTTAACCGTGGATGATGAACCTCGCACAGTCCACTTTGTTAAATGTAATGAAAATACCACACTTCAGAAGGCCCCAGGAAGTCAATGCGCATGTCAAGCTATTTATGTCATGTTACCATGGCGACTACTTATGGCTAGACCGCTGCATCACAGTCGACCCGAAGTTGATCCATAGGATCACAGGATTGAGTATGCAAGGACCCGACCCACAGGAGTTTTATCCAGGAAAAGCCACAGATTGTGCACTAGCACAGAAGATCAAGAATACAAATGACGATGTTGAAAAGGGACTGCGAGGCTACAAGGTAGCCTCCATCCAGAATGGTGCAGTATGCCTAGCCTGTCAGTTAATTGTAGGAAAATTAATAAGGAAGAACAGACCTATGCAGGTCAGAGGCTTTGTTGTTTACCTCGCAGGGAAGTGCGTAGAAGGTCTACAGATGAACTGGGTGAAGTACCTAGTGAATCAGTTGGAGCTAGACTATCGCGAAGCAAAGGATCAGGGATACGAGTTCTTCTTCAGGTGGCTCCTGATCCTTATCATCTTTGTTGCCTGAGAGATGGTAGAAGGTGTGACCTTCCTGGACATTGAACCATTCGAACCGCTTGCTGTGAAGTTTTCCACACTATGGTACTCAAGTGATATGAACAAACAATGGCAGTCGAACGTTGTTTTCACACATACTACCTTCAACTGAAGAGATCCATAGAAGCTGAACCTCACATGACTTTGAATACCCTACAATGGTTCTGACCCCTAATGAAGTTCTGCACAGACCGACACTTCATCTACCTTACAGCACAAGCTGATTAACATAAGGAGAAGCTTTAGTCATACTACAATCTCACATAAGAGGACGTTGAGGAGATCACTAAGGACTAGTCGACATGCCTCCTTATTTCTGTAGACCCTACAGAGATGTCTGACCCTGACAGCCTAGAAATTGCACATGATACACCCAGACCTAGAAGAACGAAGAAGACCAAAGAGTTCCAAGAATTAAGTAGTGCCTCAGGAAAGACTGCTTCAGTATTACCTGACCGAGGGGGTGATGACGAAGAGATAAATGGCACAAGATCTGAACATAATCAAGGAGAAGTAACACTACCGAGAGATGAGACTGATCCCCTAAATAAGAGGAAGGTTTCTCCCCCGAAACCTTTTTCCCAGAAGAAATCAAAATCCACCATGACCAAGATGAAGATTGTGCTTACTACTGATGATATTGACTTCATCATAGCAACACTCAATGACGCTTCGCTAGAAATCATGGAGAAATAAGAAGCTAAACAAGAGGAAATGTATGACAGAATTAAGGTCGAATTCTGAGGGGTATAGCAAGCCATTTAGTCTAGCCGCACAGTGTCCACTGTGTCCCTTCCATTAGGAAAACGAAAGTTGGGAGATGAACCAGCCCAACTCCATCAATTAGATGATGCAGTTGAAGCTTGCCTTCATCACACATAAGAAGAAATAGAACAAGCCACCCAGGCCTTGAAGCAAGTACAAGGTGAAATCATAGAACAATGCAAATTTGTAGAATAGAAGAAGGTTTCCATCTAGGCCAAGTTTGAAGAAGAGAAAGTACGAATTCAATAAGAAAACGACCAGTTGCTCAGATAGAAACTCGAAGTAAAAGAAGTAGTAAAAAAATCACTCTGCTCTGTGACAGGATTATAACTACAGACAAAATACCGAGTTACACATCAAGTAGAACAACTCATAGAAGTTGCCCAGTAGCTACAACAACAAATAACATATTTAGAGCTCCGCACCATAACTGACACCCCATAGGATGTAAAGGACTAAAGGGAAGCAACTGCTCGAAGTGAAATTGAAAGAATAAAATTCCTTGCCTTGGAATGAAAGCAACTGAGTGATCATAGTGCCCAGACATATGAGTGACTCATTGAGAATATAGAATTGAAGGCACTAGAGTCACAACTCCAGGAGGCAAAGTATCAAGTAGAGACAATATAGGCATAGTTGAAGCTCCTATCAGCTATGGAAAGAATGAAGTGATCCCAAGAGCAACACACTACCCAACAACAGGTCCATACTATTTAGAGTAGAATTATGGAAGTAACTCAGAGGCTCCAACCTGTACAGGATGAGGTTTACCAACTGTTCATAGAAATCGAAGGCCGAGGATTGGAACTGGAGCACGTCATCACTGCAGCAAAACAATGCCTCGAGGGACCTGTCAACAAAGCAACCATACAAGAGTTCACTGAACGAGAGGTCATGGTACAACAACAAGTTGAAGCAACTCGAGACAAGATCAAGGATTTTGAAGTGAAACTAATCAGATTAGAGTAACTTGGGATGTGTCACAGGTGAGTCTTGGGGGCTTGTTGGACCTTGACCAAATTTTGAGGATTCTTGGTCATGTTTGACCTAATTTTGGAACTTCGATAGACTGTCGAAGGCAGAGCGCAAGACGAAGAAGAGATCACAAGATATCGAACCCTTTTAGGGCCCTTTTTGGGATTCAGGATTATGTAATGGGTATGGGGATGTCAACCCATGGGTTTACCCATATTTAGGCCTATTTTGTAAAGTATAAATAAATCTCTAGGTGATGTAAGGAGCGACATCTATGAGACCGAGAGAATTTCAATTTGTGCTAAGTGCTAGATTTGGATCTATGTGATCAAGAGCTATAGATGCTTTGTGCATACTGTGTGAAACTTGTAGAGCTAAGTTCAAGTGGTTGTGATAGACTGTGGAGGGATTTGTGCTATAACGCAAGGAGGGAGGATCTAGCAAGGTGTGCAAATCTCCTGTCCTCAATGAAGTGGGACTTGAATTCTTTGTGCCTGTAAGAAGCATGACCCAAGATAATAAAGAAAAGAAGAGTTGGTGTACGTATGCCTAGGGTGGGGGTGAACCAAGTGCATGTTGTGTTTCTTTTCTTTGTGTGATGTATTGATGTATTTATGTGTTTACTTTCTTAGTGCTTCAACATAGATGAATGATAGATAGATATGTTAATGCTATGTGATTAATAGTATGGATGAATACTAGATATGGTCTATGTGGAGGTGTTTAAGTACTTGAATGTAGAATATCTAAATGAATACTGCGTTGTGTTGTAATTAAGGTTTAGGTACGCTATAACTAAGAATTGAATATTGATGAATGTTAATTGTTGAGTGCTCTGTTAAGTGGTTAGAATCATAGATCTGTTTCCTAGCTAAGGTTGCAAACACTAAAGTCTTGCAACCACCCCTGCCTCTTGCTCGGGTAAGACTTCATATTATTCGCAGGTGTTGTCGAAAGGGCCGGTAGTTAGGGTTTTGTTGGTGCATTGTTGTAGCGTTGAACCCTGGGTCTGCCCCTGTGCCAACAATATCAATACTTTTGTAGGTCCAAAAGCTATTCATTGTGAAGGTGTGATCCAGGAGGATATGAAGAACACTTAGAGAGGTCCAGGAGGATCAAAAACACTCATGAAGGTCCTACAGGATCCATAAATGCTCAAACTTAGACCATATCAAATCATCTCAAAAATGACATCAATGCATAGAACTTGTTGTCAGCTTTCCAATGACGTAAACAACAAGTCAAATAGAGCTCACATACAAAAGTTATGGGCAATCAAAGTTCAAGTCAACCAAGGTCAAAGTAAAAATTCAAAGGGGTAAAAAGGACACGTGTCATGTCTCTACAGTGACATGTGGCATGACCATACAGGTGACATGGCCACACCCCAAGGTGCCACATTGATCGATCGTACAACTGACTGAGAAACAGAGGTGGTTCAATCATGGGTTGACAAGTGACATCCAAGTGGTTCAATAGTGTGTCGACATGTGGCATTAGGTAGCCAATGAGAAGTTTCCATGTGGAATATTCTCATTGGCCTATATGGTTAATGTATCATAAGGGTTTGGAGTCAACAGGATTCGACCCTATGACCTCCATAACCTCCCTGCCTTAACAAAACCCTACTACCAATGTGACAGCATATAGTACTTAACCATATATAATTTCACATTTTATTTAAATTAATGTTAAGGTTTGTTTGGAGGAGGAAGGGGCCAAGGGCTAGTCCCCAGCCCCTGGTCATATACTACACCGCATGACTTGAACCTTAAGTCTGCGGGGAGCTTAACCTTGTATTGCGTGGGAGTTATACCACATGCAAACTCTATATAGTATACAGTTTTCACTATATACTATAAATATATAAAAAAAAAAAAACCAATGGATATGCATGAGAATTGAATCTAGAACCTCCACTAGAATAGTGAAAGTTCTTAACCAATCCGCCAACAACCCATATTTAGCAAGATTTTGCTAAAATAAGTAAATAAGTTGAAACTAATTTGGGAGGTGGTTTTGGAGGCCGCCCCATACATTGGGAACAAATTTCAATGCAATGGAATACATCCCTATTCATATACTTTAAGGTGCATAGATCTCAAGATTGTACGAAAGTACCTGCAAGTACAAGCCAAGTTTGGTGTTGCACCATAAAGCATGCCAAATGGTACCTTAACAGAATTTCAAGTATTTTATATCAATTATGCATGATGTTTCGCAAGGATCATGAACATGAGGGTTTTTATTTGTGATTTTAGGTAATTTTTTAAAAAAAATTGCTCAATTTGTCATTAATGAGCATTTAATGCATTGTTTTGCTAGCCAAAGAGTGTGAAATTGAGCTAGTTTTAAAATTGGTCGACTTTATAGTCAAAAGTTAGATATTTTTTCAAGGATTTCAATGGTGTAGTTATTTGGTTTTTTTGAGTAATGGAATTTATGAGAATCCATTAAATTGGAGTATGTGAGTAATTTTACATGTGTTTTTTATAGTTGAGATGGAGAAGGAAATTTTCATTGGATTGAATGGAACTTAAAGATGAAAGAAAAGTATGTAATTTGAGTTCTTTTATTTTTTGTTGTGGCATATCACTATCATCAAGCAAGTTGATATTTAGTGTATGAGTTTTTGGGTTCAAAGAACATCATTAGAATTTCACAAACCACCCCAATACGATCAATAAAATATTATGGATCAAGTTAGATACCGCATATATATATGTGAAGCAATAAGTGGTGTCTACAAATTTTTGAATCTTGGCGGTAATCTTATTCAGGTCCATGAACAAACTATCTTTGTATGCAACATGGCCTAGCAATATACAAAAGGGTGTACTAAAGATTCATTTCTTCATATTCAAAGAGATTTGTAGCTGGCGACATTGATCAAACATCAATCGAAGAGCTTAGATTTGTTATTTTAATAGATTGAACATAGTCCAATAGTCTAAGTATACTTTGAGGATTTTGTGTATAAATTCCTTGAAGGCTACGACCACTATTCGGGAAGACACTACAACTAAATTTTTTAAGCCAAAGGGCATGATTGTGTATGGAAATGACCCCCATTTGGTCACAAATGTGTGTTATCCTGATCATTCTTTGTGATCCAAATTTGATGACATCCTGAGAAACCATCTGTGAATGAGTAGGCTTCTCGAACACCAACATTTTCTAGCACCTTGTCTATGAAGGGTGTCGAGAAAGTATCATGGGAAAAGGATGCATTAAAATTCCTCAGATAGTCACATTTGTGAATATCCCCAGTCGTTTTAGGTTGCATGACCATATGGCTAATCCAGTTAGATTCCTCCACAGGGACAATTATTCATACATCCAACATTCGATCTAGTTCTTTGCACACCTTTTCTTTGTACTTAGGATTTAAGAAACAGGGTTTTCTCTTGATGGTTTTTGCATCGGGCTTGAGTTGGATATTCATGGCTGCCACTGATATCGCCATTCACTTTGTATTCGAAAATATTTGAGGAAACAATTCCTCGTATTCTTTAAGGAGGTCAACAACTTGAGTGACCGTCTCATCCCAATAATCTCCAATGATGGCCATCTTGGGTTCTTCGTCAATGCCAATATTTTGTTTCTTGGTTTTTATTGGGGAATTATAGTTGGGTGTGATTATATTTGTTTCATTTCCCTTTAGTGCATGTTATCCTTCAGAACGTATGATCTAGATACCATGGGGATCCTCATCATCAATATTGTCCACATTAATCTTTCAACAATGAACTACTTCTTTTAGTTTTTCCATTGGCTAATTGTATGAGCATACCATCCTAGGGGTGGTGTCCTTTGGATATCGATGGAAAATGAAGTCCTTAATATAGTAGCAAAACTGTTTGTGAACCAAGTATTCTGTGGTGAAACATAAGGTTGAAAGAAACCAGGAACTCATATGGGTCCACTCACGTTTTTCCCTCCTGAGTTCCTCCAGAATGTACTAACTTCTACGAATCATGTCCATTGTGTGGATAAACCAATGGACCCATTGGGCACTAGGGATATTCTTAGAGATATAGATTCATTCATAGAAATAAATATGTTCCTTAGGGTCCTCATTTCCCTTATATCGATTGGCTAGCTCAAAGTTGACGATAGGTTGGAATCAAACTTTTATGAATTTTACTACCTTCGCCCAACTCTGAATATTTGGGTGGTGGGTCACCCACCACCACATAGGGGTTCATTGAATCATTAAATACATGGTATGAAGTGTTTGTTCGACATGAAAAATTGTTGCCATAGGTACTAATAATTTATCCATCGGCCCTGTCCCATCTAACTGCGGGGCATCAGATAGTTCAGACTTGATCCATCAAACTGCTTTTGTTATTCTTTCACATATGTGCATGGAAAATTCATAGATATTGTTTTTCCACCTCTCCATGGCATCCTCAAAATTCATGTCACAAGACTTGACACTTTTCCATCTTAATTCACCATCTACGGTGGGGTTGATGTAGTCCTCCCTGCACCTCGTGATCTTGTAAATTTTTTCAATGAAAAAGCTCCATGCAGCCTCATCCACAATATCATTGTACCAATAACCCTCATATGGATATAGTAGCATGACCATGTGCAAGGTGTCAGTTTCAAAGGACATCTGCCTCTTCTTCAAATTTAACACTGCATTATTGTCAAAGGCCCAGTCAATCCCCCATAGTGTAGGATATGGATCAGACTCATCCATGATCTTGATGACTTAAAAGTATACCTTTGTATTAACTCATTTTATGTTCAATTCTACTTTATCCAACCAGCCTATGGGGTAGATCTTGTATTGATTGGCTAATTGGAGAAGGATGGGTGACTAGACCAAGTTAGGCTTCCCCATCACTTCCTAAGATTTGTTGGGAAAAATGTTTACGTCAGATCCGAGATCCAAAATGACTTCATTAATTTCATACCCACCAATCTCTGTTGTCATATTAAATTCTTATTCAATGCATTTTTTCTTGCAGACCTAACACACATCCCTTTCTAGCAGCATAGTAGATATGGTGGTTTCCTCTCCTTGTTGTTTCATGCAAGTAGATAACATCTATGTTAGATTACTTGCCACTTATGGATATTTAATAAACACAAAAAACAATGCAAGAAGGTATTGAATCTATCTTCGACTTCTTCCATATGACCTAGGTCGCATAAGGATTCTATGCGTGCCATGCGTCACAACTCCTCCTAGCATTGTTCTTCACATGCTTTTTCCTCAGCATGTCATAGTGTAGTTTGTTTGTGTTCTTCCTCTATCGATATTTTGACTGCGTTCTATATTTCGTTGCACAAGTGAGCCTCCTCCAAATATATTTTCATCATTCATTGCAATTCCTCACGTGGAAAAGCTTCTTCCAACGATCTCTGCATCGCCTGCTACACCTCTTCACAAATCCTTGATTCTTCCAATAACCTTTGTGTTTCCGTTTCCACTTCCTCTTAGATATGAGCATCACATGTTGCATCTCCTTGCATGATATTTCTTCTCCAAGTTCTCTTTGCGCATCATGCATAAAGTGATTCTGCTGAGTAACATCAAAATGGGGGGGGGGGGGGGCTGGGGTGCATTCTTGATATTTCTGTCTGGTGTTTTACCCGAACCTTCACCATGCTCGAAGTCTTCTCCTTTCTGCACCCCTCTGTAGGATAATATCTAGATGTCATCCTTCTTTTTCTTATTCTTATTTTTGTGCACCTCGACATGCACCATGCTACAGTTGACCTTCTTGTCCTCCCACTTATTCATTAATTTAGGAAAATACTTGGTTACATGTTCAATACTATAACAATAGGCACAAAGCACATGTTTTTTGGTGCATAATCATTTGACATGACCAATATCACTACAATTAAAATAGGTATGGGGTCTACCTCTTCCTTCGCCATATCTGTGGTCGTGACCACACACATATCAACCTGAGGGTCCTCCTAGGTATCCTCCTCTATCTGTGCCATTACAATCACCACCCTTTTTCTCCTTGTGTACCTGAAATGCATCACAGGTGTTATCTTTCATTAATTGGAGGGATATATAAATTTAAATTGTACCCGAAATGTAAATTACTACCCGAATTATTTAATAGTGTATTATCTCTATGCATAATTCAAATAATTTTACATCAGTTTGCACAATAGATTTATAATAAAACTGCCATATAATACAATTAGTTATAGGTATATTTTCTTACAAGTAAGTAACTATTTATTTTGATAATTGAAACATAATTTTACTTCTTCAACAACAAATAATAATTATACATATTTTGTAGAATAATGTATCATTAAATAAGTCACTCATTAGGAATATTCCTATTTCTTTTCCACCTTTCTCTTCAACTCTTCTTTTTATCTCAACTTTTCTTGTGTACCTCTCATCTATTTTTCTCTTCTTCTCTTATGGGTCCATTCCATACCTCACCTCATCTCACCAACTCCTTGGATCCTCCTCAATGGATCCATATTCTATCTCCTTTTCCCACACCTTTGCAGAACACCCCTGGAACTAGGGGCTTTACTTGGCCATTCTATTAGGCTCCATTCACATCATTATTCTTCGTACAAACAACAACTTTATCCAAAGTGGAATCTCTTCTAACTTCTTCGTCTTTGTATGTTCTTTAAACTTTCTTTCATCCTCGTAGAAAGAGTCACTATATTCTACCACAAACTTAGTAATGTATCCTTACTTCACTCAAGAGAATCACTTGAGTGAACCATAAGTCAATAGCCCAAGTCCACTCGTTATCAAACACATTTAAGATATCAATCTTGGATTTATCCAAAATTATTGACTCCACAAGAAACATAGCCAAATTGATAGAAACTTTCATTTTCAACCACTCATGCAAAAGACAAGGAAATTCCATGAAGAAGAGATCATGCATATCCGAGTAAATATATTTTCCTTTCCATTCCCTCGCATTCACCCTCAATCCTTCCATCTATCACAGGGAAAACTTATCTTATTTTGATTCTATCTAGTTTTGAATCTCTTCCTTAGAAGGATGCCAACTCATTTTTTTCCCTTGATCAATCTCAACGAGACTTTAGGTCGCAACAACATAACCATTTTCTGGGTGCTTTCAGTCCATGATTGCACACATCCCTTCTTTCTGTACAATGAGAATTTTTATACCTAGGGTTCGTCCATGGTTGTTTAACAAAACTCCAAAGAAGCTACATATCAATCCTCAACCAAGGCCGAGAAATGTCTCACTCGAGATGCATATGGGATCATAGAGACCATAGGGTCTTGTGACAGGGATGAAGGATTAATGATGTAGGAGCATTGTCATCAAAGCACACGTGTAGAGACAACTCAGTGCCCTAGAATTCCTTTTTAATTATTTTTGAATCTTAAACGTTGGCGTTTCTTGTAAATCTATTTTGAACGAATGGTTAAAGAATATCAAAACGTTTGGAAGCTGAACGATCATGAGAGATCTGGGAGTTTCAATATTATACTTTAATGTAACGGAGCTTAAGTAGTTGTTATCTTTTACTTCAGTAAGAGAGGTAGTCAGTGGGAACCCTAGGATCCCTCTTGTATAAGTAAATGCATTCTACACGCAAATCAGACAACAAATTAGTAGGAGATTGTGTGGTTTAATTATTGAACTTTAGGGGTTGTTGATAGTAGTCGATAGGTTGCTGAGGGTTGAGAGAAAAACCATTGTAAGCAAGGAGAGACTCGGGACTCTTTTGCAGTCCACTCTCACACATTGTAATTGACATTCTAATAGTAATACAAAAGCACATATTTCACTATTTCTGAATTCATGTGTGGTGGATGTTTGTTTATGAATGTCATTTGTGTTTAGATGAATGTATGATGTAGATGTGTATGAATAGTTTCTATATATAGGGTGAAGATAAAATTCTCTATCCTTGATATTTTGTTGGATTTTTTTTGGGTTCTTTAGGCTTTGCAATGAGTGCATGACAAATTCTTGAAAATCTATAGCCAGTGCAAGGAGTGTGCATATGAACTCTTTTGAGTTAGAGAGAAGAACGTTCCAGGAGATCACAATGGAAAATTTACATACTCAATAGGATCCTCAAGGTTGTTGAATACCTCAGAGGAGAATTTTTGAAGGAGAAGACAAACCAGAGTTACTGAATACTCTGGAAAGCTCAACAAGGAGTGCTTTGAGAAAAAATTTCCAGGAGGGGACTAGAGATTACCTTAGAGGAAGAAAGGGGAAGAATCCCTTATGAGTCTGAGAAATTTCAAGCTCAAGAGAGATAGTTTAAATCTCATCAGAGTGTGACACGGTTGAGAAAAGTTTAAGTAGTGGACTGTGATTCAAGCACAAGGATTGCGCAGAAGCAGACTTGTTAAAAGTCCCCGAGCTAAGGAGGAAAAACACAAGTTGAGACTCAAATAAAGCAAGCTCGCAGGAGAAGGTTTAGAAGCTAAACATTTAAAAATTATTGAGAAATCCTTGATTCGAAGGAAGGCACAACCCCAACTGAGGATAAGTTACAACACTCATAAGATATACTATTGGAAGCGATCTGGACTGTTAGATCTGGGTCCAAGATGAAGAAGGAGCGCACAGAGAGGAAGAAAAAATCCAAGTTTCGACTAAGTGTCGAAGAAAAAACTCTAAAAGAGTTAAGGGTTTAGAGGAAAGATAATCTCCAAAAGTTAGCGAAATAAATCTTCAAAAGGGAGGAGCCCTTTAAGGTTTTCCAAGATAAATGATCAAGATCCACCAAAAGCGGGATCATTTCGGACTGTTAGATCCTGGAGAGTTGCACGGAGGATAGCTACAAAGTCTTTTGTCACTTCGTGGTTCAGAGGCTTCAAGATGTTTAAGGATCAGGGATTTTTTTAAGTCCTCAAGCCACGAAGAGATCCCATCCATTGATTGAAGAAAAGATATGTGGCAGTAGATTGGAGAGTTTGGAGGGTAGAGATTCAAAATTTTTGCATGGATTAAAAGTTGTTTCTTTGAGAAGTCATGAAAAGTGAGGAGATCTAGACCATTAGATATAGAGAGGACATGTGGTGGAGATCCACAAGTTCAGAGGAAGAGTCCTTCGAAGGAAATGTGAAGGAGGAGAATACCTGAAGAGCCGGGAGCCGAATAAATCATGGTCGTCCATTGGGACACGACACGTGGCATTGGATTATACCCTTCACTACTTTGTTGTTCGGAAGGAACAACATTAGGAAGGAGTGGAGAACCTCTGAAGGACCATAAGCCTTGAGAAGATCTGAGTCATCCATGGGGTGATAGATCTGGGTCATCCATCAATAGGACAAGTGCTGTCAGGGAAAAGGGTTCGAAAGAGAGACACTTAAGGGGAAAAAGGCTTTGGAGCATTCAAAAGTGCTAAAAGTCGAAGTTACAAAGTGCCCTGGAGATTAAGCCTTGGGTCATAGCCCTAGGTCATATGAGGAGAGGGGATAGCGAAAGGGATATAGCGCCTGGAGTTTCAAGATTATAAATGCGGTAAGGAAAGGGGCCCATGGGTACCATACGACTTGCACCTACGGGGATAAAAGGGAGCGTGTTTAATTCAATTTGGGGCGAGCAAGGCCTTGAGGAGCTAATAGAGATTGAGAATTTGAAGATCCTTGACTGGGAGGTCGTAGAACGCTTAGGAGGGTAGGGGGGCCTGCATCAAGTGGTATCAATGCCTGTTTTTGTTTTCTCAGGCAGGAGAAAGGACATAAAGGAGATATTTTGATACCATCAAGTGGTATCAGAGCGGAATTTTATCTGCAGATTGTAGGAAAAGGTGAGAAGGTGAATAGAGATAATATGATAACATCAAATTATATCATAATCTAAATTTTACTATAGACAACAGGTGAAGGAAGACATAGTACTGGTTCTCTGTAAATATTGTTGCAAGGTGTGCAACAACTGGTAGACAGCTAGGAGGGTTGAAGACAAAAAGATGGCTAATGAAAGCCATAAGTGTGGTTGAGGAGAAGAACACAAGATGAAAAGCCAGACATAAATGGACAAAGATCTCAAGGATATAAGAGCATATATGGAGAGTCTAGCATTGAAGAAGCAGTAGGAGGTAAAGGTACATTGGAGGTATGAATGGCCTATAAAGTAGAAAGCAAAGTGGCTTGTTCAGAAGTTGTTGGCTAGAAGGAAACAACAACAATTGAGGAGGTGGATGAGGCATGTTGAAAACCTCAGTGACAAAGAGGAGAAAGTGGTTTACATTTGTGAACCAGAAGTAGGAGGAAGCCTCAGTGATGAGGAGAAGAGATCAACAGTTGATCTCATATACTTCTAGGAGGGTAGTGATAAGAATTCAAATTTCTAGGTGGGAAATGAGAAGAGATCGGAGGATCTCATGAGCTTCTAAGAGGGCAGAGGAGAAATCCCAAATTTCTAGGTGGGTGAGGGAGAAGAGAGGAACTCAGCTGAGAGTTCAAATTTACAAGGAGTGCCAACAGATGAAAGAGAGGAAAAGGAAAGGCCCCATTGATGTGAAGATTCGTGTAGAATTGCATACCATGTGAATGGAGATGATGAGAAGTTGAATACTTCCATAACATAGGAGGAGGATCAACGGTGTGTTATGATCATTTTGGGAATTGATATATTCCTATCAAATAGCCCAGTTGACACCAAAGTATGTGTTGTAGATGCAACAGAGGAGAGACAACCAACTATGACTGTCATGGAGGAGGAGAAGGAGAAAATACTGAAGTCTTCCCCTGAAAAAGAAGAAGAAGAAGAGAATTCATAGGAATGGGTCATATGTTTAATCCAGGAAGTCGAACAAGAGATGACTACAGAGACGGAGTCTGTAGTAGAAGAGGAAGTGGACAACATATATTTTGTTGGTTTGTGTGAAGAACTGGAAGCCCTAGAGAGGAGGTTGATAGTGAAAAGTCATCACATCCAATAGGTAAAGTTGGAAACAGATGGATGAGCATACCGACCCAAGGATCAGCTGGACAGATCTAGAAGTGGACCAACAGAGGTGACAAAATCTAATCAGTCAGAGGGAATAACTGGGCAACAACTCAGTAAGGAGGCTACAGAACTTAAGTCTCTAGTGGAATGGAAACATGATGCCAAAGGAGATGAATTCATCTTGGGAGATCACATTGATATTCCCATTGAGGAGTGTGATGAGAATAAGGTGCAACAGAACATGATACAAAACAAGAGCAAACCCATAGACTAGCTCGACGAGGTGATTGAGGAGATAAGAAAAATGATGGTGAAGTTAAGAAAATATGTTGTCAAAAGAGAAGGATGGAATATAAGTGAACCTGCAGGAGAAGCAGAGAAACTAGAGCAGTAAATCAAAGGAGCAAGTGGACAACTCCAATTTTAGGTTTGGGATCCTGGAGGATCTCAAAAACATAGTAAAGGGAGCCATGAGTAGGAGCTCATGATTTTCCCAGCAGTGGAGTATGATGCAAGATGATCACAAGAAAAGCACACAAGTAGATACAAATCAACACCCTAGCACGTCTTTTTAATTATTTTTGAATCTTAAATGATGACATTTCCTGCAAATATGTTTTGAACACATGGTCAAAGAAGATCAAAACGCTTGGAAGTTGAACGATCATGAGAGATCTATGAATTTCACTTTTAGAATTTAATGTAATGGAGCTTAAGTAGTTGGTATATTTTACTTCGAGAAGAGAGGTAGTTGGAGGGAACCCTAGGAGCCCTCTTGTATAAGTAGATGCATTGTACACCCAAATGAGGTAGCAAATTAGTAGGAGATTGTGTGGTTTAGTTGTTGAAGTTTAGGGGTTATTGATAGTAGTCAAGAGGTTGTTGAGGGTTAAGAGAAAAAACATTGTAAGGAAGGAGAGAGCTGAGACCCTGTTGCAGTCCACGCTCACACATTGTAATTGACATTCTGATAGTAATACAAAAGCACAAATTTCACTATTTCTGAATTCTTGTGTGAAAGATGTTTGTTTATGAATGTCATTTTTGTTTAGATGAATTTATGTTGTAGATGTGTATGAATATTTTCCATCTGCCTGGTGAAGATAGATTTCTCTATCCTTGAGATTTTGTTGGATTTGGTATAGGTTCTTTAGGTTGTGCAAGGAGTGCACAACAAAGTCTTGAAACTCTGTAGCTAGCGCAAGGAGTGTGCATCTGAACTCTTTTGAGTCAGAGAGAAGAACGTGCTAGGAGGGCACACCAGAAAATTTACATACTCAAGAGGATCCTCAAGGTTGGTGAATACCTTGGAGGAGAAGTGTTAAAGTAGAACACAACCCAAATTTATTGAATACTTTGGAAATCTCAACAAGGAGTGCTTTGAGTAGAAGTTTCTAGGAGGAAACCATAGACTCCCTTAGAGGAAGCAAGGGGAAGAATCCCTTAGGAGTCTGAGCAATTTCAAGCTTAGGAGAGATAGTTTAAATCTCAGCAGAGAGTGCCAAGGCTGAGAACAATTAAAGTAGTGGACTATGATTCAAGCACAAGGAGTGTGCATAAGAGGACGTGTTCCAAGTCCCCAAGCCCAGGATGAAAAGAACAAGTAGACACTTAAAGAAACTAAGGTCGCAGGAGAAGGTTCATAAGCTGAACCTTTGAAAATTATTGAGAAATACTTCATTCTAAGGAAGGTGTGGCCACAAATAAGGAGATGTTATAGAAGCCATTAGATATGTTGTTGGAAGCGATCTAGACTATCAGATCCAGGTCTAGGAAGAAGAAGGAGAATGTAGAGAGGAGGAACAAATCCAAGTTTCGATTAAGTGTCGAAGAAAACCCTATAAAAGAGTTAAGGGTTCATAGGAAAGATAAGCTCGAAAAGTTAGTTGAAGAAATCTTCAAAAGGGAGGAGGCCTTTAAGGTTTTGCAAGATAAATGATCAAGATCTGCCCAGGAGAAGCAATATCATTCTAGACCATTAGATCCTAGAGAGTTGCATGTAGGATAGTTGTGAAGTCTTTTGGCACTTCGTGGTTCAAAGGCTTTAAGGTGTTTGAGGATCGGGGATTTTTCGAAGCCCTCAAACCATGAAGAGATACCATCTATTGATTGAAGCAAGGATACCTGGTAGGAGATTGGAGAGTTCGGAGCATAGAGCTATGGAATTTTTGGGCATAGTAAAATTCATTTCTTCCTGAAGTCGCGAAGAGAGAGGAGATATGGACCGTCGTATTTAGAGAGGACACGTGGTGGAGATCCACAAGTTTGGAGGAAGAGTCCTTCAGAGGAAAGGAGAAGGAGGAGAATACCTGAAGATATGTGAGCCGAAGAAATCCTAGCTGTCCATTGGGACAGGACACATGGCATTGGATTAGGCCCTTCGCTACTTTGTTGTTCAGAAGGAACAACATTAGGAAGGAGTGGAGAACCTTCAAAGGAATGGAACCCTTGAGCAGATCTAAGTCATCTGTGGTTCGATAGATCTAGGTTGTCCATCCAGAAGACAAGTGTCGTTAGGGGAAAGGGTTCAAAAGAGAGACACTTCGGGGGAAAAAGGATTTCGAGCATTAAAAAACATCGAACGCCAAAGTTAAGAAGTGCCCTGGAGATTAAGCCCCAAGTCATAGCCCAAGGTCAAATGAGGAGAGAGGTTAGAGAAAGGGAGCTAACACCTAAATTTTCAAGATTATAAAGCACTAAGGAAAGGGGACCATAGGTACCATATGACCTGCATCTAAGGGGATAAAAGGGCATGTGTTCAATTCAATTTGGGGACAGCAAGTCCTCAAGGAGCTAACCGAGCTCGAGAATTTGAAGATCTTTGACTGGGAGGTTTTAGAACCCCCCGGAGGGTAGGGGGCCTACATCAATTAAACACACTAAAATTCACTACAATTGGCATCCGTGTAACTCATGTCTGATAAACTATGAGGACTAAGAATTAAAATAATACACATGCATGTTCAAGTGATACATAATAGACAAAAAATGAATCAAAACTGTCATATATTTAGTACTAGAAGCATTCCATCATATCAAATATATACATTGAGTAGGACAAACACATATGCCAACCATAAAACTTCATATATTTTCTATATAAACTCTCAGGATTACAACATGTTGCAAAATACACCTTTGCTCAAAAATCATACATAGAATAGACACATAACTATATTCAAAACATTAAAACCACACAAAATGCTCATATCGAGATGGATACTAATAGGTAAGATAACTGAAAAATCTCTAACTAGATAGGATTATTTCTAATGTTAGAGCTTGCTTTTATATCTTTCTTTGTTGTGGAGCATTTTCTCTTTCTGCTTTGCTCCACTCATTTGTCTGATAGAACTTCCTCGCATGTTTCTAATGTTTGTGAGCACTCCATGTAGACTTTTTGCATCAAGGGAAATACTAACTTCCTTTCCATATCGTTCTCTAGTTGTTCATGCCTTTGTATGTTGCTGATAGTAATAATTCGAGAAACTTCTTGTTTTCCGACTCACCTGAAAAAAATCAAACCGATGCACACTTGGTAGTCTTTAATCTTGGTGCACAATTGAAAAATTCAGTCCAATATGCACTCTATGCCATTCCTCACGCATTTCCTTAAGCACGCACTAAACTATGGAATGATTGTACACACATTTGTTTGTGCACGTGCACAAAACTGAACCCAAAACTTGGGGTGCCAACACATGGCCTGGACATATCTATACGAACATCACTAATATAGATTATGATATTAAATTTTTTCTCTTTCATGTATCCCTTGAAATAAATTTTTATTTTATAATAAAATCTATATGGGGGATATTAACACATCCTCAAATAGTATCCCATTCCTAGATGTCCAAATGGCCCAATAAACCAGTAAAGGAAGTGCTTCAAATTCATCTAATATGTTTTTCTCCCACCATTGTTATATGATTTATTCTAATGATTCACCTCTCCAAGGAACAATCCCATATGTAAGGGTGATTGTTTAATCCTACACTCCCAATGAGAAATTACCAAAAAGACTATCATAGAAGCACCTCTGCACAACATGAACCAAATAGGACCCTCAAAGTAGATTTTAATAAAGTTGTCCTAGGTAATGAATTTGTTGCAAAGAACCATCTATAGAAATTTTATTCATTTAAATGATTCCCTAATCTTCTATAAATTCTTCCACAACCAAATAGTGTTATTATCACGACTAAGGAAGACTTCACCTCCTACTCAAACTTGCTTATGTAGGAACCACTAGTAGGGTTCCTAGTGTAAACTAACTTGTCCTCCTATTCCCTAGGGAAGATGTTCCTAGCTATAAATTTTCAAATAAAATATCCCAATCCATAGCTTCTATATTCACCAAACCAAGTAATTAAAAATTCATCCTACCTCCAACCCAAAATAATGGATCATACTCATCTTTTACATTTTNATTCCCTAGGGAAGATGTTCCTAGCTATAAATTTTCAAATAAAATATCCCAATCCATAGCTTCTATATTCACCAAACCAAGTAATTAAAAATTCATCCTACCTCCAACCCAAAATAATGGATCATACTCATCTTTTACATTTTATATTGATGACCTATTCAAGAATCTTAGTGAAGCTTGAAACTCCACAAGTAACTTGAAATTGATTCCCCCACCAATTCAAGAGTGCACCCCCATTCTGATACTCCTCCCATCACTAAACTTTCAATAAATCCACTTCCTCAGTAATGAGCAATATTGGACTAGTTATTTCCAAATAATAGAGTGTTGTGAATGGGAATTAATTGGATACCTACTCCAAGCCCCCTAAGTGTAGAATAGTCGATGATGGAGTGTAATGTTAAGGCATTCTGTTATGTGAATTCACTGGTTCAAAATTCTGAACTTACCTTGTGTGTCGCATGAGGGACAATGTTGATCCAGGTGGATATCAGTGGCCACCCACCTTTTCTAAATGACTCAAAACAATTTTCTGGCCATTTTGGCAATTTACTATTTTTAGCAGGTTTTAACTTCCGAGGCCATTTTGAGGGTCCAAATGAAAGTTTTTCGAGATTGAGGTTCTCAATGATAGCCTAAGGAATAATTGATCTCCCAAAATGAATCTCCTCGACGATACCTTTCCAACGAGCTATCACACGCCTAAAACGGAGATCGTATGCAAAAGTTATGACCCCATGAAGTTGATGCACCAACTTACCCAAATGGGGCCCACATGAATTTTGGCGCTTCATCTCCTAGGTTTAGGTTTTTGGATGTCTAGGACTTTTGGCATTCCCGATTATTGTAAAAAGGCCTCCAGAGCCTCATTGTAACCATCTTCTTGCGAATGCGAGTAGACGTCACATCTCTTCTC
>SNQJ01S0016093.1:0-31113 GCA_010110895.2 Picea sitchensis
CATCCCCTTGAAGCCAATAAAGCTCTGATACCAAATGTAAATTCTAACCTTGTACAATGTCTACTGTAAACAGATATTCAGAAAAGAATAGAAAAGATACAATGGAAAATACAAACATTACACAGATATTTTTCCCCTAGAAACCCAAACCGGGAAAACTAGCATATATTATATTCATTCATATGTTACATTGTTTACAATACAATATACATATAGGAGCCAGCGGCATCCAAAACCCTAACCCAATGACCTGGATTAGTCCAAAACCCTAATTCCTTAACCATAAATAGAAAACCATCGGCAAAAACCATGTGCCGAAAAAACCACCTAAATATATGACATGTTTCCCAAGGTAGGTGTCATGTTTCCCGAGACAGAAAAAAAAAATTCAGGGGCACTGCCCCCGGACCCCCTGCACCCCCAACGCATATGCTCAGACACTACTACTCGTGCAAAGAATATAACACATACCCAACATCAATTTGACTCAAAGAAAGAATAAATCCAAAAGGAAATTTCAAAAGTCCAAAAATCAAAAAATATATACCAAGGGTTGCATGAGAACATGTGTCCCATAAAAGTGTAACATAAAAAATAAATTCTACTTTGGACACATGCCCATGATGTGTGAGAGGTTCATCGAACACATAGTATAGAACATTTGTTTCCCATGGAGGATGAAGAAGTAAGAGGGCTAGGTGAGCAGTAGAAAGGGGTGAGTGGGTCCACTTTATACTCTCTTTTTTTCTTTTTTTTTTACTCCTTTGTAGTTATACTTTTGGTTGAATAATACTACACTAACAGAATTCCAAAACTCTAAATATTGAATATTGGGTAGGAATTTCGCATCCAAAATGAAAGTAGCAAGGTTTCCAAGGACTGAATGTGCAAAATTTCAACATTGTTTCTAGACTAGCAACAAGGAGTAGGGTTTTGAGGGTTCCTAAAGACAAGGGAGTTCCATGTTCTATCACTCTCTGATATACTTGTGGGGTCCAGCAGTAGTACTCGACCCAATATATCAAGGCTCTAACTAAGGAGGGTCAACCATACCCTTAGTCGTACTACCTAATTACCTAGGTACGTGAGAGTATTCTTCCTGAGTGTTATTATCAATGCCAATATAGCAGTCAAGCGATCGAGTAGCTTATCTAAGGATAGTTTTAGGATACCTATAGAATTTGGATATACAAAAGGGTATGTGGAAGTCAAATTTTGTGTACTATGTACAGGTGTTGTCTGATGTGGTACTGCTTGAAGGGGTACCAATAGGGGTTACAAGGGTTTCCAACCAAGTGAAATCTCATGTATTTCTTGTGTGTATTCTTCCCCAACCAAAGGTTTACCCGTTTAACGAGAGATCTATGTGTCTTTATAGATGTTGAAGCATGTCTCTAGTCTGAAAAAAATATATATCTTAAAAAAATGTCAAGGAAGGTGCTATGATACCCCTTGAAAGGTACCAAATAGAAATATTCTGAGAAAGAGCACAAATATTATCTGGATATATTGCATAGAGAAACAAAATAGTGAACACAATGACAATATGAGCCAAAATAAGATACCTTTATTAATATGGAAGCATTGTTCACTTATCTCTTATAGGGGGAAACATCCAATAGAGTAGAGCTCAAATTACAAATGATTCCACGAGACACCTTTTACAATACTTCTACCTCTATACATATTACTTATATCCCCTAAGAACATTCTAGAAAAGGAACTTTCCAGTAGATGGAACCTTCTAGTAAGCCTTCTTACAATAGTTGTGTTCACACTACTACATAGGCCTTATTTACTAATGGTGGCCTTCATTACATAGCAATGCATTGTATTTTATCTACTTTAGGGGTTAGTACCTTAACAAATCTTAACCATGTCATTGATTGGGCTCTAATTCAAATGGAACTGAAAGGAGACTTCCAAGTATAGTCAATGTGTATATTGGAAAGGAAGGTCATTGTGCTCAGAAATAGAGACATGGGGCAAGTAAAGGTCCAAAGGAATCACTACCAATTCTTTTTTTAATAAAAAATTTACCAATTTGGCTAAATTTATTTTTTTTTGAAGAAATTTAGGCTAAATTGTTTCCTATTTTCATTAAAATTAAGAACAATTGTAGCCTAATTTATGATTATAGTTATGCATACACTTATATTTTTGCCTAAATATAAACATGTTCCATGAATATAATAGTTTTTCTTAATACCCCAGATGTGGGTGCCACTCCTACCCACCTAGCGAGCAACACAAGCTCCCCTGGCACGTGAAACGATGACATGGTGTGTTCCACCTCATCCTCCCCTCATGTGAATTAAATTGCTCCCCCTCCTGATACGATGGTCATTTACTCCACCAGCTACTCCAGCACATCACTTGCATGGCCTCAATACGTCTGCATTGAACGTCCTCAACTTACACCCCTCCCCCCCTGGCCTTTGTCATTTTGTCTCCCTCGACCACCTCTGCCATTCCTCCTTATTTTGCAGTCTCTCAGTCCTCCGCAGACAATGGCTCTCTCCCTTCTTTCTGCATTGCAGGCTTATCCCTTCACAGATTCCTTCCCGTAAGTACACCACCCCCACCTTGGGGAGAAGCGGTCGAGATGAGCAAAGTTTTCCACATCACCTTCCCTGCCTGTCATGGCCAACTAGGATGACTATGACCGCTCTGTTCCTAATTCACTTAGGCAACTGTTAGATGATTGAGAGGAGGAAATATCAGGCTCCATCCCTTCCCCCGGTCACACCTCCATACACCGCCATGGTTTTTGGGTGGTGAATAATTTTCTCGCCCACGCCCTCCCCAGCCTCCCGGGTATCTTCATTCAAATCCCTCCCAGCTCGCCTCGCTCACCCCACTCCCCCAACAATCCTCCTCCTTCTGCTCCACCCTTCCTCGGTGCCCATCCTCCTCCTTTTGTGGCCCACCCCAGCACCTCGACTCCTTGGGTGAATTTCAACAATCAAGTAATAGAGACTCCACCAGGCAAGCAAAGTTTGTCAGCATCTCCTTTCATCAAGAGTGCAACTCTCCCTGTTAAGAAACCAATCTCAGAAAACTCCAGCTCTTCCAGAGACAGTGATAGCGGGGGCTTCCCCATTGTACAAAATATTCCTCCAGACGTCCCTCCAACCGTGACTGGCATGCATAAGTAATTTCCAGGCTTGTGCTCTTTTTTCTGTTTCCTTAGTTTTATCCAGTTTTGGTGTTGTGACAGAAACTACACAGACAATCACTATAACTCTTTTTGTAAGCATGGTTTCCCCTCTTTGGGAAGGCAATATGGTCTTGTTTATTCCAGCATGGTTTCCCAATCAGGGTAGGCCTCAGTTTTTCTGATTTCATGCTTGTATTTTTACTGTATTTTTAATAGAATAGCTCCCGAATTTACAAAAAAAAATAGTTTTTCTTAATATTTTTGCCAAATCAATGATTATGCATCCCAATTTTTGGGGAATATGTGACATATGGATGATTAATTAATAGTAACTACTCTTGGGAAAACCATGAATTTTTAATTGAAGTCATGTAAATTTATGTAAGAAAAAAAAATTGTTTTTATTAATTTAATTCTATTATTTTTTTCACTTCTTTCAACATGTAGGTGATGTTAAAATATAGAAGATGGTGTGCTCATTTTACCATTGACGATACCTTCGTCACCCAACCATAGGCCGAAGCCTCCCTCCGAGCACCTTAACCTTGACTGATAATTCCTCCCGAAGCAAACCCTAGGCTAGATAGCCAAACAAAAAGTAGTGCATCATTCCCTAAGGATAGTGCATCACAAAAAGTTGATCAGATAGTCCAAACCCTAGCCAAGAGATATTCAACCCAATACTGAAACTAGTTGTTGCTGCAGCTGCACATGCAACCCTCCTTCAAACCTTCTCACAAGACTGCCACTGTAGTGCGCACCAACTGGGAAAACTGCAATTCTGAGATTGCTACAAATGAGAACCGACACCCTGTATTTATAGTAGTCCTGCCATTTTTGTTGGGGCCGAATTCTCCTTCTAGATATGTGTCTGTTCAGTATATTATTATTATTTATGGCCGACTTCTTCTCTTGGAGGCTAATGGCCTAATATAAATTATCTTCTTGAGTCGACAAGGCTTCTAGGTTTATTAGCCAACTTATTAGGGTTTCTCTTGCTTCTTGGAGTCTTCTATTCTCGGCAGGTTCACAAGTGGAGGTAAATACCTCCCGCAGCTACCATAATATTAATACTCCCTCCTAGCTAGAGAGGTATTTACAGGTAATGGACTTGAGCACAAAAAAATACCATTTAGCCGGTAGCATCAATATAGTCATCTAGACTATTTCATGACTAGATCATGAGCATCACCATCACCATCAACTGCATCAATTCTTGAAACCATACTTATCCCGAGTAATTAGATATGATGTTGGATAAGTCACTCACCCATAGAATTGTTAAGAGACAAGTGAGGGTTTTTGAACTATTTTCGGTCTGGAAAATCTCTATTCATCATCATCCCCGGATGATCATTATCTCAATAAATTGTTGATATTCTTCAGAGCCAATTAAGACTAGGATAGAACCACATGTCTATTCCTTGAAGTAGTACATAACTACAATGCTAATTGGTTCTTTATACATCAAGTAACACACAAGTACTTGATCCAACAACGTATGGTTGCGAATAGTGAAACATGTCTAATCAATCTCGGCTATCTTCGCATTATATACTACTAAATTATTTGGGCCAATCTTTCACTCACATCTATGAGCTCTAAAGAATATCTGCCCTCAGAGGCAGGTGGAACATATCCCACCACGGTGGTATATCTCTACTATGCGGAGGCAGTGGTCTCCTTAACAATCATCGTGCCATCCACGCATAGAAAATATTATTGAATAAGCTAAGCAAGGATCCTGGAGGCAGATTTTCACTCCGCGTTTGTGAGATATGAAAAGAATATATATGCCCTCATCGGCCAATGGGCTATCTTCCCTATTCTTCACAAACAAAGAAGAAATGATTCTTTCTAATTTTTTGAGCCTAGACCATTTCTCACCACAGGCCATTTCTTCCTACACTAATTAAAGTGAACCATGGACGGAATGTAAACCCTAAGAAATGTTTGGACCATTCCTCCTGCAGGCCATTCCTCAGACACTAAACAAAGTGTGACCTAGAAAGAATGAATGCGCTGGGAATGATTATCCCACGATTCCCGAGCACGGACTATTCCTTACCACAGGCCATTCCTCGGAGCACTAAACAGGGTGTAACACCCGGAAGATAGTGCGCCCTAAGGAATAATTATGGACCATTTTCACCTAACTGGGCCATTCCTTGACACTAAACAAAGTGTAACCTGGAGAGGAGATGTACCAACCCTCGAGGAGATGGCATCCCGCATCAACCTCAAAATGGACATTCTGGCTGCTCTAGCGGTGAACTTGAAGGAAACGGCCCTTTCAGTGAGGAGGGACCATTCTACTTGATCACTGCTCAGAGTGACTACCAAGAGAATGATTTTCTAGAACACTCCCCATGTTAACCACAATGGGAAGTCGTTGTCTATGATACATCGACAATCAGTCTACCTCCCATGTTAACTACAGTGGGAGATCCTTTGTCGGTGAAGTCACCAATCCACTTTCGAGCGGGGAAAGCATCGTCAATCGTTCATTTTCAATTACAAAGATAGAGTCTCCCTCCTAGCTGGAGTTATTTAAAATCACAAAATAAAAGTTTTTTTTCATACCTTTTCTTAGCTTGGAGAATCTTCCCGATCCCCATCTTCTCTAGGAAATATACAAACTTGATTCTAGATAGAGGATTTGTCAGGGATATCTGTTTTCTGCTCATCGGTGGGAATATACTCGAGAGCTTTACCTCTCCTTTGGACTTCATCATGGATAATGTAATGATTGATTTCAAATGTGCTTTAGTCCGGAATCTGTGAAAGCTTCATGTAGATATGAACAATAGAGTATATCATAGTTGGAGAGGAAATGGAACATATCTGCATGGCACTTCTTCTATCATCATATGAGATCGATCATACAGTGAGTCATCTTGATGTTATAGGGAAATCTTCACCATGCTTACGCTATGCACTTTCGAGGTTATCTGGTTATCTTCTTCTATCTGCATGAGTCATTCTTACGGTATGCCTCAAGATCTTGAGATTGCTCTTCATAAGATCTTTATTCAATTTCTCGGAGAACATTCTTTGCATTTATCAAATGTATAATTCCAACTCATGGATGTTGTGGGATGATATAATGACTCATGCGGTGGTAATAATGCGGTGTCTTTGGAACGGTTATTGTATCATAGTCTTCTCCCTCCTGGGAGAACCTGGATTATGGATATTGCAATGCTTTCATAAGTTTTCCATGCATTGTTCTTTATCACGACTTTCAATTCTTCTACTTGATTTATTTCATATCGTGGCTTGTCTTTTGATTATTGATGTAATGATTAGTTGATTACGGCTTTTCTTTCTTTCTTGGAATCTTCATGTTCTTCTTCATGTTATTCATTATCTCTTGGATTCCTTATTGTAGATTCCATGCCGTAGAGATTCCACTTCTTCTTTTCATCATGGGATCACAGATCTAGATGGACAAAGCGAGAATACTTTAAGGTTTTTCTTTGAAAGGTCTTCTTCCACTGTGATTGAAATTTGAACACATTATTGTCTTATGGTTGCTACCATGGATATATACATTTCATCATCTTCAATGGATCATGGGATTGGCTCCCTCCTAACCCTTACTTCATGTAAGAGTACATATAAATGGCTCCCTCAGGTCATTAGAGTCCATGCTCATCGCATCCTTGGCCAATGTACGTAATATATAATTGGCTCTCTCCATATAACAGAGTCCAAGCTTAGATCTTAGTTGTTTGTCATAAGTCTGTAATTCCTCTTGATGTTTGAAATTCAATCATGATTTGATTATTTATCTTAAGTGCTTCCACATGATTTGTATTTCATCCCTTCATGTGTATTGTCTCATGATATTCATTCTTATCTTGTTGTTCTTTCCTTAAGGTATAGTTCTTCTTGGAACCACGATATTTTCCAAGAGATGGATATGCAATATATGTACAAAGAGGCGATGCAAAAGCAGTCATATGTACAAAATAAGAAGAGTGTTGTTGCGATGGTAAGAAGTCTCTTCCATCCTACTTGGTCTTCTTTATAGGTTCCTTTTCTTCGGCAATCGATGCTTGATGTTTCTCCTTCCCTTTTCTTTATCTTGGGACCAGCGATTTTCTTGTAGTGACCATATTTGCGATAGTTGAAGCATTGTATTTGAAATATGCTTTCTTTGTTTGGCTTCCTTCTTGAATCAGACTTTCTTTTGTCCACAGAAGTTCTTGAATCTTGTTGTGAAACGATCATCTTACTTCTTTTGAGGTTTCTCTTTGCATTGATCCTTAATTCTTCTTGAGCACAACAAGTCAAAGTTCTTCAAATGTGGGGTACTCCTTCCTTGTGTTCATGCTACTTGGAAAATGCATCCCATGTCTTGGGAAGACCATTGAAATTACTATGTTCACGAATTCCTTTTTTGAAGTGATCTCTTCAATGGCTTGTAGTTGATCTCTTAATTTGGAGATCCTTAAAAATTATGATGTTATGTTGTAATGCGTCATCCCATTCATCTTCATGTCACCCGAATCATTCTTAGGACTCATAACTTGTCAATGTTTTACGACTAAGAAGAGATTTGTTAGGCATCGGTATCTTCTTTGATGAGTCAAGATGGGAGATGTGGGATATCAAGTGGTCTTTTATGGAATCCACCATGATACTCATGGCATTGATGTCAACATCTTTGAACTTCTCCATTTTACCAATGTTATGTGGTTCCTTCTCTTCTCCCCTTCTTTAAGCTCGGCTGCGGTCTTTCCTTTCACAATATCGAACACTTTATTCTTACTTAAGGATGGAGTCAATCCTTGTCTTCCATGCCTCTGAGATTCGAGGCTCCATCTAGCTTGTTCTTAGACTTCTTAGAGTTCATCATGGCTTGCTTGACTTGGTCAAACCTAGATTTGACCGAAATCCAAAATTCACATCTTGGCCTACTGAGAGTACCGGGAGATTACATTGGAGCTGAGGTGCACTAATATATCTAGGGTAGGTCAATCTCGTCACTTAAAGATTCATGTTACGGAGTCCATTCTTCAGACTCATAACTTGTCCAATGTTTCTGACTAAGAAGAGATTTGTTAGGGCATCGTACATCTTCTTTGATGAGTCAAGATGGGAGATGTAGGATATCAAGTGGTCTTTTATGGAATCCACCATGATACTCATGGCATTGATGTCAACATCTTTGAACTTCTCCATAGCTGCAATGTTATGTGGTTCCTTCTCTTCTCCTTCTTTAAGCTCTGGCTTCACGGTCTTTCCTTTCACAATATCCAGCACTTTATTCTTAGCAAGGATGAGGTCAATCCTTGTCTTCCATGCTCTGAAGTTAGAGGCTCCATCTAGATTGTTCTCAAACTTCATAGAGTTCATCATGGCTTGCTTGACTTGGTCAAACCCTAGATTTGACCAGAAATCCAAAATTCACGTCTTGTTCTTCTGAGAGTACCAGGAGATGCATTGGGCTAGGGTGCACTAATATATCTAGAGATTAGGTCAATCTCGTCACTTAAGGTGCCTCAACAAGAGGTTTAGGGTTTATGCAACTACTTCTGCTAGTAACCCTAGCTACAGTGTTTTTGGAAACTGCTCCTGCTAGTAACCCTAGCGACAGTTCTTCAACGAGCTTAATATCTAGCGGCTATGTTTCCTTCCAGTGTTTTAGACTGACTGAAGGGGTGTGGGCCCATAACCTGTTAGAATATAGAAGATAGTGTGCTCGTTTTACCATTGACGATACCTTCGTCACCCAACCATAGGTCGAAGCCTCCCTCCGAGCACCTTAACCTTGACTGAGAATTCCTCCGGAAGCAAACCCTAGGCTAGATAGCCAAACAAAGAGTAGTGCATCATTCCCTAAGGATAGTGCATCACGAAAAGCTGATCAGATAGTCCAAACCCTAGCCAAGAGATATTCAACCCAATACTGAAACTAGTTGTTGCTGCAGCTGCACCTGCAACCCTCCTTCAAACATGCGCACAAGACTGCAACTGCAGTGCGCACCAACTAGGAAAACTGCAATTCTGAGATTGCTACAAATGAGAACTGGCGCCCTGTATTTATAGTAGACCTGCCAGTTTTGTTGGGGCCGACTTCTCCTTTTGGATATGTGTCTGTTCAGTATATTATTATTATTTATGGCTGGCTTCTTCTCTTGGAGGCTAATGGCCTAATATAAATTATCTTGTTGAGCCAACAAGGTTTCTAGGTTTATTAGCCAACTTATTAGGGTTTCTCTTGCTTCCTGGAGTCTTCTATTCTCGTCAGGTTCACACGTGGAGGTAAATACCTCCTGCAGCTACCATAATATTAACAGGTGACACATCATGTTGTATATTACTATGTAGAATTTTTTCCATGTGTTTCTAAAGATATTTTCCATTTCCATTTATTTTTGTTATTAGTTCCCTCTAATTGATATGAAAGTTTTTTTCTCTAAATATTCTATTATAAGATTTTTTGTTAATTAATGTCGTGATGCACATGTAACACTAATCGAATAGTGTTGTTGTCAAATTTTAAAGGTAGTAACAAGAAGTAAATTGGTTATCGCTTAAGATAAATGATAAAAAAAATTACAAATATGGTTTGATCGCCAAATGGTTTGATAAGTTATGACTTGTATGGTTTGAAAAAAAACACATTACTCACTACAACCCTGAAGAAGCAATGTGGGAGCTAGAGGATGCAATGCATGAGGCATATCCACAGTTGTTTTGACATTTTGATGTAAAAATTATTGTATATAACAATGATGTGCACCAAGGATCGTGCAAAATCTAGGGTGAGGAGAATGTAATACCCCAATTTTGATTCTCAGATCAGTATTGTGTATATATATGATAAATGGCCAAAAGATAAACAATGTAATATGTAAGATTGTACATTAAATGATAATAAAAAATAAGATACATCATAAGCTATAGAATAAAAGGACAAAATAATGGGGGGTTGTGACTCCACAAGAAGGAAAGGAAAGCGGACTTAGGGGACTAAATAAAAATAATACTATTTTATTGATAAGCCTAAGTCCTTAACCTTACTTCATTAATATTCCTTAATACTTGGGATTATTGATAAGAAAGGAAAAATGTGTAATTTCCATGAAGATATGTGGTTTCCCACTTACATGCAATTTTATCTATGCCTTTCTTGAGGCCATGTAGAGGAAAGAGAGTTCTGGGGATTTTGGGAGAAGAGTTTAAATGTTTTTGGTTGTCATTCAAATTAACAAAGAGTCTAAATTGTCAAGGATTAGGAGGGATTTAAGTGCCCAATGATCTATCAACATATTTCAAAGAAGGAAGTGTAGGTTTGGGGAGACAATTTGACTCAAAAAAAGAATAAATCCAAAAGGAAATTCCAAAATTCAAAAAATATATACTAAGGGTTACATGAGAAAATGTGTCCCATAAAAGTGTAACATAAACTTTGGACACATGCCCACGATGGTGAGAGAGGTTCTTCTAACACATAGTATTTTTTCCCATGGACCCCATGTCATTTTCCATCTTGTCCTTGCATCATAGCACTTTCTATACTCCTAACAACCAATTCCATTATCTCTAACAACCAATTCCATTATCTTTATATCTATAGAGAAAGAGTTTGTAAGCATATGTCATGGTGACATCGTTACATAACATATAACAACATTTTAATCCGTTAAACATACATATAACATCATTTTAAGAATCAAAATTGAAAAACTACAACTTAGTTTTGTATTTTTATGAACACCAATTAATATTTATGATTTTACCAATTAATATTTATAGTCACATAATATAAACATTGTCTCAAATTTTATATATTCCATAGACATCAACATATTTCATTTTGTCATATGGCATTTTCAGTACCAGTGCCTCTTCTTTTCCAAGAGTTCCAATACAAGTGACACCTTATCTCATGACTATGCAAGGGCCCTAGGGCCCTAGCAAAAGGTAAAAGGTACAAGATGCATTAAGATGCAAAATTCCAATCCATTTGTCCAATTCAAAGTGGTTATCCAATGGGAAGAGGCAATTTAAGGGTAAGAATAGCCCTAAGTGGATAGGGCATTAGGGCAATCCCACGTCCACAATTTTGAAAGCAGCATGAGTCCCATTCAAGTGTTATCCACTGGGAAGAGGCTATTCAAGGATGATAATAGCTCTAAGTGGATAGGCCATTCCCACACCCACAATTTTGAAAGTAGGTGGTGTTCACTTAAGTGCCTTAGGTAGATAGCATTACTCCTACCCTACTTTTGTCTCTAGGTAGATAGCATTACTCCTACCCTACTTTTGTCTCTAAGTCGAATGTTAGGCCTTTGAGCCGCAAATAGAAAGCGACAATGAGCCGAGTGACGTGTTCTGTCACAAAACATATGGAGAGGTAGGAGCTGGGGCTCACGCTTATTGGGACACAACTGGACCTCAACTCCACACTGGTGGAAAAAGGGTGTCACAGAAACCAGTTCGCCGGCAAGGAGGGCCCACCGTACGATGTTAACACGTCGACCGGACACCGACAATCCCGTCAAGCGCGGTAAAAATAACTGCCGGCCGAACTGCTCGTACCCTACAGTTTGTCTTAACGGATTCCTCGTTTCCGTTCCGGCCACACCGGTCAACGTCTTTCCGCCGATAACGGAACGGCCCCTCTTTCACGGAACCGCCTGCCGCCCAGTAACACGAGAAAACACAAATATATTAAAAGAATCCAGACAAGAAATCCTCGCGCCGCAATCACATTTGGCTACCTTGCAAGTTGCAACCAACTCGATCTTCTCCCCCCAACAAACTTTCTATTACAGAATTAAAAAAAACTTATTTTCCGATAAATAAGTGATTAAGCACGTGACATGAAGCCTTCGTACAAATATCGATATGTCGGTGGCAACAAACTTTCAAATATTTAACCGGATTCGTTAATCGCTCCTTTATGAGTTGTTGGCTCTGAATTGGATTTAATTAAGTATTTTTAAAGTGTTTTCTTTATGAGTTGTTGGCTCTGAATTGGATTTAATTAAGTATTTTTTCAAGTGAGTTGGTTCATTATTTTTATTTATTACGTTGAAAGGCATACACTTATTGATTATAAGCACATTGAATATTCTTAGTAATCCCAATAAATCAATGGTTGTGATTTCAACCACTAACTTCCTCACTATTATAAAAATATCAGTTTACATGTTTATTTTTTTACTTTTACTTAATCATATTTAAAATTTACTATGGTGGTTAGGGTTTCATTTTCTAGACCAACCTAAACCTTTAACCTTCACCAGCCACTTTCTGGACACACTGCCTCTTTCCAGCCAACTCCTTCCGACTCCTTTCGTCCACCTCTGGGCCGTTCATCTTTCCGAACGTACAGATTTTACAAGCCATCCTTTAAACGTTTACCAAACACGAATTTGCAATTGCAAGCCATCCTTTCAGCGTTTACCAGCCACGAATTTGTAACTGTGCTAGTTATAATAAATTTTCCATCACTAAAAAARGAGATTATGAGATGTTAGCTCCCGATTGGATTTAATCTAGYGTTAATCGAGCATTTTTAAAATGCTCGATTAAGGGTAGTTGGTTAACATTATTTCAAGACATAAACAAAAGAGTGAAATTCTTTACACAATCCTCTTAACGGGGTAGATTTACATCATGAAAACAAGCTCCGTATTCATTAAATTGATCATTTAAAATGAAAATTATTCAAGTTGATCATTTTAAATGAAAAATAGAAAACTATCAAGAATCACAATAGAAAACATAAGATCTCAAACGACTTTTGACAAGGTTTTATTAGACAAACTAGGGAATATATTTGTTGAAGAAAATAAAATAAAACCTTACTTATTAAAGTCAAATGATTAAAAGAAGAGAAATATCAATTTAAAAATAACAAAGAGACATTTATCAATCCAATTGAATTAAGAATATTTTAATAAGTTAAAGTATAAACTATGAATAAAAAGAATTTTACAAAATCAATCAAAATTAAACAACATTGTGTTATTATTAGCAAAATATTAGTAATTGATGTATTTTCATCCATTTAGAGTTAGAGAGAAGATGGGAGGGAGATGGTCAATCAAAGATTGGACTAAGCATAATCCTATAGTTAGAGTTTTCACCATGGCCATCATCTTATCCCATCTCTTGTTGAAGCATGATAATGCTAATTGAACATCTCGCATGCACCCCCATGGCATACCTCGATGGAACCAATCATTAGGATTTCAAGAAGGAGGTTGCATATTTAAAGCTAATTATCTTTGAATCCTTTAAGCTTGGAAGGAAATCACATTTAGTTCATGAGCATTCATGAGGAAGATAACCAAGGCTCCAGAGGTAAAACTCGAAACCCCAATCTCCCAACAAAAAAGTACTTTATTTGGATAAAAATCCCTAGTTGGAAAGTTGACAAGGCAATGGCCAAGCTACAAGGTTGTCAAACTATCGACAATCAAGTATTGGATCACTTTGATGAAGGGCTCAGTCAAACTTCTTTCTTTACAGAAGAGGCTACATAGATTTCTTAATTCAATTAGAATTGGATCGCAATGTAATCTTTAGAAGATTTGACCCTTATTTTTTGGGCCCTGCAGGATTGTATCTAAACCATTAGACATCGGAGCTAAACCCAAAAGAAGACCTTCCTCCAACAATCCTAATCTAGGTTTGGTTTCTCCACATGTTTCTTATATTCTCAAACAACCTAACTTTTTAGTTGATTGGCAATAGTATTAATAAGTTCAATGATAGGCAAAATTTGAAGGTGTGTCAATATGCATATACCTATATCTATGCATAAATAGACCTAGAAAGTGGCTTACCCAACGTTACACAACTAAAATTGGATGGTTGGTACCATCTTCAGGGGATAGACTATGAACAACTCTAGTTTAAGTGTAATATGTGCCATGAATATGTCCACCTTTCTAAGCATTACAAAATGGGGTAGTTTTCTCTTTAAGTCCAACAAGAAACAAAGAAACTCACTCAAGTAAATCCACCCATGAAAATGTTGAATGAGTGAAAGACAAGGCAATGCTTACTTCATCTAACATAGAACAAAGCCCTTGCTCTGATCTCAAACTGCTTCATGATTCTAGATATAAGCAATGAGGAAGAAATCGAGGGTGTTCAAATTTGTTAGGAAGACTTTTTTTGTTCGTTCGACTTCCTTCATATTAGAAATTTGGTTGAAGAATTAGAGGAGGGAGAGAAAGATCTCGTACTGAAACACAAGAACAAAGACTAGAGGGAGGAAAAATAGCATAAGAAACCCCCACGCCAACATAAATTTACGATACAATCAGAGAAAGGGAAGACAAAGTGGCCTCAAGGACGCCATCTTACCTGGGTGTTCTCCACCAGAAGCCCTCTCCCTCATTCAACTAACCTTCTCTCACTAGAGGGTAAAAGTTGAAGAAAGACCTATGGGATCAAGAAGCATACATAAATAAAACTATGGTATCTCAATTCCTATTAGCCAAATACAACTATATGTTGAGTTCCATAAATGATGTTTAGGTATGTTCTTTCATTATATTATGTTGTACATGTAGTTTGTCAAATAATTCAAAAATATTAGTATGATTAGGGCGGCTAGGCATAGGAAGTGAAAAAAGAAAACTCATTTGTCCCAAACCTATGTAGCTCAAGGTTGGGATGAAAAGAAATGGGATGATTTACCACCATGGTTAGGATTTTTTTGTTATGAGTTGTATAGGTATATCCAAAGTGTCCCCTATCGCACCCTTGCGCCCTCTTTTTTATTAATGTTGATACATCCATAACCAATTTTGTTTAAAAAAAAAACATGAAAACAAATTGCATTATCAATCGATAAAATGGCATAAGTATATGATGATTTTTTATTTTTTTTTGTCAGTTTGTCTGTGACTTGTGGGACTAACCTGTGGCTAAGAAACTGTGACTCATGGGCATCTAATCCATCAAAATCACCCGGGGATTGCACCCGGCCTGAGCCACACCAACCCTTAACATGGTTGGATTTTTTGTCCCCACAGGTTTCGAACCGGTGACTTTAACATCACGGAGTGGCTTAACAGCACACTTCGTCACCGACTGTCCTACACCTCAGGGACAAGTATATGATGAATATTTGATACATAAATTAAAATGAATTAGGAATAACATGAATCAAAATCAAGACATGAATTATAAAAATATATTATTGTCATACGAATCATAAGAGCCATCACAAGTCAATTAACTAATGTTGACACTACTCTAAACAAAGACAACATTCTCCATTGAATATAAAGAATTAGAATTTTAAACAACATTGAATAATAATCAAAGATATACATGAAGTCACAATCAAAGAAGTTCAATTCAAAAGTCTTATCAACATACAATGACAAAATATCAATATATGATAAATTGTTCTTGCAATGCAACACTTATTAAAAGCTCTCCGAATCTTTTTGTCTTGTTCTCTTCAATTTACTAAATTGATGATGAAGCATATTGAGGAAGGGTGACATGTTATGAACCTAGCTATAATTATTGTAGATTATGATTATTAGTTAGGACCCCAAGTAACATCGCAACCTTCCATCGCCACTTGTCTATTAAGCACTATATAAAATATCATACTCATGCACAACTATAATAATATAATATCAACACCACACTTATGTGTGCAAGCAACATTATACAAAATAACAACAATTACTTATATGCAGCTACATACAAGAATTAAACCCATATTAACCATAAATAATTAAGCACACAATAAATGAGACAAGCACATAAAGAACGCTTATCTTTTCTGAATAGTCATCAACTGCTTACAGAACTCAAACGTTTCTCCCAGCCATATACTGCTTAGTTGCAGGGCTCGGAGACTTCATATATACACACGTGGACATATAGCTAGTAGCTTTGTTGGGAATTGTTCCCTGGTGCGTTGGGCATTAGTTGCAGGGCTCAAAGACTTCATATTCGACCTGTTGTTGCGAACTTGGGAGGGAAGTGGGGCAGCCGAGGGACTATTGAGTAGAGAAGGGGCACACTTCCTTGGGTGTAATAGGTGCATGGGGAATGAGAGACTGTAGACTAGTTGCAGCAGTGGCACCTTGGACTAAGCAATTATGTTGAGTATCAGACCTTAGCCTGTCATTAGGAAACCTTTTTCCCCGGTGGAGTTATATATATATATATATATATATATATATATATATATATATATAGCATGGAAAACTTCCTTGAGGTGCTTCTTCACATTATGTGAATGGCACTAAGGTAAATGTCATCGATGTATAAGATGTGTGCCTAACCTTAAGGGACCCAGATGGATTTGACTATGTGACCACCTTGTCCAATACAACTTTGACATGGCAAGTCAAACCACTTAAGCTAACCTTTGTGATGGTTGTGTTAATGAACCATTTGGTTCATAAAAATGATACTCAAAGGTTGATTCATGTTTTCTTTACCTTTTAGATTATGTAAGCTCTAACAAATTGAGCAAAATGATTAGGGGTAATGTGAAATATAAAGTTAAGGGTTATAGGAATTAAGAGTTGTAGGTTGGGCTAATGGTTATAGGCTATAGGTGATAGTGGTCAAACATTTATGTAAGGGGTTATACGAGTTAGATTTATAAGGATTAAGGGTTATAATGGTTAGGAGTTACGCATTAGTCATTATATGTATTAGTGGTTTATATAAGGGTTGAGAGTTATAAATTGGGTTAGGGGTTGACAGGAGTTGAGAGTTATAATTGCAAGATATTAAGGGTTTAGGGTGTAGTGATTAGGATTTAAGGATTAGGGTTATAGGGTTTATATGAGTTAGTGGTTTAAATAAAGGTTAATGGCTATAGGTTGGGTTAGGGGTGATAGGGGCTAGGGATTGAAGGTGTGAGGTGTAGTGATTTGGAGTTAGGGTTTAAGGGTATAGTGTTTAAGGGTTACTAGTTTTATAAACTAGGTCATGGGTCAAAGAGTAGGGTTTATATAGGTCACGAGTTACATGCTATAGGCATTAGGAGATGGTGGGTTAAGAGTTAGGAGCTAGTGGGCAATTAATTAGGTTTTAGTGGTTGGTTAATACATTAAGGGTTAAGGGTTATTTCTTATGGGTGAGTAAGTTACCAATGGTTTGAGGTTATGTGTTAATGAATAATAATTAGAGTTTTAATAGTACTAAGTTAACGAGTTAATAATTAGTGAGTTTTTTTTAACCTTAATATATGCAATAGTCAACAAGCTACATGAAACTCGTAATTCAATTTAGGTCTAAAATGTTCTAATAAAATATGCCCACCCTTTCAACCAAGTTATGATGAACCAACATAGTCATAACATAACATAGCATGTCATTATGAAAATTGAACTCCATGGAGAGGAATTGACTTCCTCCACATAACCACTAGAAGCACACATTTTTAACAAGTAAAAAATTAATAGATTAGTAAATTAATAAATTAGCCAATTAAGGGTTCTAGAGTAGAGATTTGTGAATTAAGTGTTATGAAAGTTATGGAATATAAGGAATGGAGGATTAGAAGTACAACTTTTTAACAAGTCAACTTTTTTTAAATCTAAAAAGCAGTTTTGTATTTCTAATTATAAACAACCCAGGGAGGGCCTACCAAAACGAAAACTAATACCCTCACCCGAGAATAGATATCCCAGAGTAATATCGATCCAAAGCTTAAGCCAATTCTTCAGGACAGAGTATCAAACAATATTAGAGCTAAACTGATGGGACTATATGCCAAGAACATATCACACTTATATCTTAGAATAGTTGAGAATATATATTTAAACAAAAACCAAACTAGCATGTAAGTTCAAACCCTGGTTTTCTTTGGTATCATGTGAGGTTTCTCCAGCTTGGGGATTGCCCCAGCATCTCCTGCTTCCTCTTTATCCGCTATTGGGATAGGAAAATCTCTCGAGCTAGAAGGGCTCAAGTCCCTTGGAGTGCTCTAGTTCTTCTCTTGCTTCTGCTCGTCTGGAATAACTATGAACTTTATGCTGAATTGAGACCTGCAAAAGAGCTCAAACTTCCCCTCCAACATTTTAATAGCTTGCAGGGTAGCATCATTTTCCTTCCTGACTTTTTCCATCGCTTGGGCCACCATGGCCTTTACTATCCAATATCTCTCCCAACTTGAAGTATTTCATTTCCCGAGTCCTAGAATACCGTGGGTCGTCCACCCACCCCTTAACTTCTTTGACTATCCTTTCTTCTAATATGTTGTGTCGCTGGATTTGAACTGCTTCTTCGATTTCCACGATCGTTTTCTCTTCCTTTTCTAAACACAAATATTTGAATCTAGACCCGGCCATCCAGGCTACTCTGGCAACCCTGGAACGATTGATCGATCCCTGGGAGGAAGACACCTCTAACTTATTTCCCTTCTACCGACCTCCCCACTCTCCTCTCCTTGCCATCCTACAACTCCTTACAAACTTGGTCTTTGTTGGTTGTCTACCCACTAACATCAAGCCCTTCTTCCTTATTGAATTCTGACCTTGACACTTTCACAGATGTTTAATCGTCCTTCTGTTTGAAACATGATTCACCTTCCACTAAAACTACCAACCACCCTTACTCTGCTAAATCCCGCCCTGATCCTTTTCAGGGGGCGAGAGACTCGAAACGATCTTACCAACCTTTTGCTCCCAGACACTATCGAGGTTCCCATGAATTTCAGGAACACTCCTCCCCCTGAAACGATCAACCTCTATCAACTTAACTAACGTCAACCCACTACATCGACTTCTCACCATGGGATATCCTTTTGCATCCACCCTCACATGTCAAATCCTTTTGATAACTGCTTCTAGGTGGATCACGCCAATCTCTGCTACTATCAAACTACTCCCACAAACTCGCGCATACTTGTTATTCATAGTGCTTGGCTCTCACAGCGGTTGGTTTTGTACAGACCTCCTCTCCCAATAATGATCGCCTCCCTCTACTCCTCGACATGCTACAACCATAACTATTCTACTAACCAACTATCTGAAACTCATCACCAATTGCCCTACACTTGCCATCATGTTTCGAGGTTGGTGCAAACGACGCTAGTCTCGCCAATCCCGCCTTTATTATTCTAACATGTTAGTGTTTGGATCTGGTGCCCATCTGAGTCTCCATCCCTCCTTTCCAACGTTCCAACTATCCATGTTATCCCATCAAGCTTCCAAGTGGTCATCCTTTGCCACTGCCTGTCCTCGATGTGTGGCAGCCCATCCGAGGGAACAAGTTAAAAATTAATAGATTAGTAAATTAATAAATTAGCCAATTAAGGATTCTAGAGTAGAGATTTGTGAATTAAGTATTATGAAAGTTACGAAATATAAAGAATGGAAGATTATAAAAGTAAAGGGTTATAAGGTTGGGTAAGAATTTGTAGTTAGTGTTACCATTTGTAATAATAATATATATATATATATATATATATAGATTTAAATATTAACTTTGCGTAGTTTTTGGATATTCTTAAAGTAATAGTTTTGAAAAAGGTAGAAGAAATCATATTTGATCTCTATTGGATATAAAAAAAATTGTATTATGTGAAAAAAATTATTTGATTATATCAATAAAAATTATTTTAATTTATGCTAGATTAGGAAAAAAGTACGAATATAAAAACATCACAACCTAGATGAATCATTGCAACGTAACTATGGAATTTAGGGTTCGTACTTTCATATTTCATGGCAATGAAGTAAACTAACCGTTATCACTCCATTAGAAAATGGAATAATTCATTACCCACCAAATGATGATGTTAGACAAATTTGCAACCCTAAAGTTGGAAAGACGCGACGTTTGATTTCAGTGATAATAAGAACATGTGCACTGCATGCCTCGCAACGTCTATTCTTCTGACGTACTCAAGATGAATGTTTTCAAGTGGCATGGCAAGCTCTATGCTTTCTTAACAAGCACGAAATAATTAATGTGGACTTCGAGCGATATTATTTATTTTCTTTCATAGTCATTATCAATGGTTAGATTAAGGTTATTATAATGTTGACTTTTAGAATTCCGATTTTCAACATAAAATATAAATACATCGTCACCTTACCTAAATTTGCAGGATGTTACATGCAACCGAATGAAATGATTATATACATAGCAAGTTGTGGAGGGCTTTGAAATTCCAAAGGATTTGTGGGAAAGTGATTTGTGTGGATTTGCCTTGCACGGCATTGGAGGGTCAATTTTGCGACCCCAATGCCTTTCTGGGCAATAATGGGCGGTGGAAAAATTATTATTATAATTTTTAAGATTGTGGTCTGTTGCTTTACCGAAAGGCCAATTATTGCTTTCGAGATGCTGCATCACTCCCTGCCTGCCTTTTCAGCATAGCATTATTAATTCTTTTGTCGATGCCAGCTGAGCTTAGCGAACGGTTTCCCAGGGGACCACCCGCGGTTTTACTCAGCCGACCGCTTGGCAGCCCGACCCGACCGCTGCAGCTCTACCGGTCATCTATGTCTGTCGCGCTTTCAATCCAACTTCCCGCGCCTTTTTTGAAAGCACGATTCGATCTTTGCCCCGGGAACCTGAACCCTAACCCTAACTGAAACCGCCATTAAAACTGCCGCTCCTTGTCTTCGATCTTTACCCCGGGAAACTGAACCCGAACTGAAACCGCCATAACAACTGCGGCTCTTTGTCTTCGATCTTTTCCCCGGGAACCTGAACTCTAACCGAAACCACCATAACAACTGCGGCTCCTTGTCTTCGATCTTTACCCCGGGAACCTGAACCCTAACCCTAACGGAAACCGCCATAACAAGTGCGGCTCCTTGTCTTCGATCTTTTCCCCGTGAACCTGAACCCTAACCCTAACGGAAACCGCCATAACAAGTGCGGCTCCTTGTCTTCGATCTTTTCCCCGGGAGCCTGAACCCTAACCCTAACCCTAGCCCTAGCCCTAGCCCTGGCCGAAACCGCCATAACAACTACGGCTCCTTGTCTTCCTGTGCTGGAATCCACCTCACGCACGCTACCGCATGCCGGAGAGGAGATATTTCAAGAATCGAATCCCGCCGCTATCATAATTTCACGAAAATCACTGAAACAGGGCCCCGTTCCCGGTCTTTAACAGAAAGAATCATGCATGAAGTCATTACCTCATCTATAGGCATATGTCACGCCTCTCACGTCGTCAAAGTCATGGCAACTTGCAGTAAGGTATGGCCTACTCGTGGAAAAAAATAAAGGTATATCTACAGAAATTTGGCAATTCCGAGATTTGTGTTCAGTTGAGCATCAATTCATTCTTAATGTCGCCTTTTCGTCCATTTAGCTCGAGATCGGATCTTTCTTGGCAAATGTGAATCAGTTTTCTCTGATAATATCTTCTCCGGAATTGACTGGAAATGGAATCCATATCTTCTTTCTCGAACGGTCCATGCATCCTTTCACTTTCCTCGCCAGCAAAATAGAAGATCCAATGATTTCGCAATCACCTAATTCAAAGAAAGGGAGTTTTAATGTCGAAAATTTATAATAAAGAAGTTGAAAAAGACTTTGAAGTTTAAATTTAATTAACCAGAATATACTTTGAATTTTGAAATTAGTTCGACCCCGCTTGAATTTAACTTACATTTTGAATCTTACAATTTCTTGAATTAAAAAGGATGGAATCTCGAAGAAAAAATCTTAAATTTACTTGAGAAGGCTGTGCATTTTGAATCCTTCAAGTTCCTGAATTAAAAATGATTGAGTGTTCGAATCTCGCAATTAGTTGAGTGATATCGACTGACATCCAAATATTGGAACCGACATAAAATTGATAACACGCGTAGAGATTTTTTATTGAGAAAAACAAGGGTTTGTTTTAAATATATCTATTTAAATGATAATATGCAAGCGTTTAGAATATTCATTTGATATTTTAAAAAGATAAATATTATTTATTTTCCAGATTTTTTCTAACAACGTGGGAGTCTTGAATATTCAGTCCATGACCACTACTAAGAAGAATTATATGTTAATCAAATTAGATATGTCAAAAGTTTCATTTCTAATGAAGTGTGAGGCATCACACGTAAGAGATTATTCATTCCATAATTTGTGAGTGAACTGCCATAAATTATGAAGATTGGAGTGGGTCATCACATTACCACTAAGAGGAAGGAAAGAGTGCAGGAATTATTGGGTGTTAAAGTAATTGAGAAATTTTAGAAAAGGAAGATAATAGATAAGAGGAAAGGGCATTAAGAGGAAGGAAAGAGTGGAAGAGCTACTCAATGTTTATGGTGCTTTGATTAGTGTTCACAAGAAATAGATGATAACAACAAATTAATAAAGAAAATCCAACTAAATTAGGATTTATTTACAAATCTCCTTTGGTGAGCTAATTAACTTAACTCTTGGAAATGAAAGAGACTAGAAATGTAACATTATGGTGAGGAAGTCGTTTGCGTTGAAGATGAGAGTTGTTACATGTCGATAGTGTTCCCCTCCCACATGAACCTACATTTGCAACTCAATCCTCCTACAAAATATACTTGTACCCAATATCTAATATAATGAAAAATATTACATTAGATCTACAATGTAAAATAATGTAGCAATGAAGTACTTAATGGTGACTCAAAGTTCCTTCATATATATATATATATTATATCCCTTGGAAAAAATCTTATATTCATGAGTGAATATACATATTGCGACCCAATAAAAAAAGGGGGTTCATACAACTTGTTTTGACTCAGACAACATTACAACATTAAAAATGTTCAATCCATAAGGCCATATGCCTTCTATAGGTTACCAAAGACAAAAATACGATTTCTCCTTACTACACCATCTATACATTATCTTTAGAATTGGAACTCCATAGCTTCGGTGTAATGAACCTAACTATTGCTATCACAAATTTGCCTCACTATTGTAGCAATATATGAGTGTTTCTGAGTGTTGAGTTTCGTCAAACACTTAAGTTGTAGGTGTCTTGTCACTGTTAAACTCCCAATTTACTATTGTAGTATTTTAGTTGAGTTTTTGAAGTGTTATGGTTGGTTTATATATGATTTAAGTGTGCCAAAAGTTCCTCTTAATACAACAATGGTACAACAACAAGCATATAAAAAACCAATAACTCATAGTTGATATAATTGAGGAAACAATACAATAATAATTTATGTCAAAACCTGGTTTGTATTGTTGTGTATTGCCTCTGCAAATTGTTGAGATATATATACTCTTGTAGGTGATGTTATAGAGCAGTGACCCCAACATAAACAAAATGCTTGGTATGTATATTTGTTTATTTCCTCTGTAAAATTGTTGAGAAAGACAGTGTCGTAGATGTCAATAGAGTCCAATAATCTCCCTTTGATAGTAATCTATCTGAGAGAAAGGGAATCGACCCAGTAATCTCTTGCATCCCCTCAGGAATAAATGTGTAGTATTATAAGTAACGACCAATAGTATTCTACCTTCCAAGTAACAACAAATCATGCCCAACAAGTAAATAATCAACAACAACAGTAAAACAACCTCCCCACATAAGGTTCTCGTCCAACAAACGATATTTTGGTTCAATAACTAGTGAATCGCCCCCAAAGCAAGGTAATATTATCCAGCAAAGAGTAATCTCAGCTCTTGAAGCAGAACTCGGCCTCTAACGGATGAAACTCGGCCTCTCAAGAGATAGCACAACCCAACAGTTGGTAAACTCACCCCGATTGCAAGGAATCGACCTAAACAACAATGTACTTGTCCCCTTCAAGCAAATAAGTGTAGCCATAACCATTTCAACCTTCCTTGGTGAAAGGCTCGGCCTTCTCAAGAGTGTTCAACCTCTACAAATGAAGATCTCAGACGCCAAAGATAAAACTCAACCACACACACAATAAAACTCGTCCACCCAAAGATAAACTCCATCACAAATGAAGCACACTAAATAAATCTGAATGATCTCTTCCCTATGACGAGCTAGGGTGGATAGTCTCACCACCGAAACCAATCTTCTCTAGGGTTTTTTCGTTCTAAGAGCCAAATCCACAAGAGCTCTCTCAATTCGTTTTTAGAAAAATAACAATGCCTAATGAGAGAGGGCGTCCTCATTCCTCTTATATTTCCTTGTTCACCATTTTATTGACCCTTTTACCCTTTTACACTTAAGTGGCTTTTTAATTTAATTTTAGTAAAATCACTTTATTAATTAATTAACCCCTTTTTCTCCAAAAAAATGATTTATTTGACTTTAAAACTTTTTTTGGGGTACTAAAAGTCACTCTTTATCCTCTCCACCATTTAGAGCTCTTCATCTAGGTTCCAATGAGCTATTACACCAAGGTACCCCTCTTAGATAAATTACTAAAATGACAACCTTAGTGCAATTCATTAAATAATGCTCATTAATACTCACAAATTTACAGGAAAAGTCAAAATGTTCTGGAACCGAAACTGACTGCACATGAGTGATCTAGATGATGAAAGATGATGAATGAACCCATGAAAGAATCATATAACTCCTCCAAAACGCCCAATCTCACTGTTAAAGTCAAATTACCCCTATGGTTAGGCTGACATAGACCCGTAAGGTCATTTACAACTGCAGAGTAAGGGAATCCAAAAATGGGGACATTGCATTCGGTTTCTTTACCTTCAACGGTTTCGTAGAACCGAAAGGCTCCTTTTGGGAGCAGTAGAGCTTCCTTGGAAATTTTATCTGCAGCTTGTTCAAATCCTTGTAAATATGATGGAAAGAAAGCCATTTGAACTTGCTTAAGTGGTGCTTCAAATCCTTCAGGAAATGTGTCAAACTCGCACTTGATACAGACACTTTGATATTTTCCCAATCAATCAAGAGCTTGGAGTCGTCAAAGACCTGGAGCTTCTTTAACCCTCTTTCCTGAGTAATGAATAATAAAGTTATGAGTGCGATAAAATCCACACGATTATTGGAACCTTGACCATGAGCGTAATGTGTGTAAATGGCGTGAGTTTGATTGATAAATAAAACAACTACTACTCCACAATGAGGAGGGTTCCCTTGATTGGCATTGTTGAAGAACCTCCAAGGGGTACCCTAATCAAAGGACAACACAATGGGCACTTATGTTTTTTTAAATCTTCTTTTGTCCTGGAACTCCCTTGTGAGGTTGGAGATCTGGACTGCATAAACCTTTAGAGAGATGAATTTGTCTTTAAAGATAACATTGTTTCGATCCCACCAAATGTTGTTCACCAGTATATAGGGGAGAGGTTCCATGTGATTCACATTTTTCTCTTTTAACCATGTACGAAAGTTTGTTTCAAGCCCCTTATCCAACCAAGTAACTTCCGTGTTTAACTCCTTAGACACCTGAGAGACCACCTGATCCATGTAAACACAGCAAGTGAAGAGGTGAGTAGCCTTTTTGTAGAGAATGCATATGCTCGGCCCTATGCTCCCTTTGTTTCTACCAATTTCCCAGGTGAGCAATTTATTATTAAGTGCTAACCACATGGTAATTTTGCTCTTCAATGGGGCGTGTAGTTTCTAGAGGGATCCCCACCACAAAACTACACACACACATATGTATGTATGTATGTAGAAATTGAAAGTAAAAAAAAAATAGTATTTCGTGAACTTTCTTCATCTTAATATGAAGGAGATATCTAATTCCTCTAGTGTTTAACATGGAGTTGACACGTGGCATTTAAAATAAATATTAATAACAAAAAAATATTTCAATGTCCTCCTCAAGTAAAATATTTCAATATCAAGTATATATATATATATATATATATATAAAGCAATTGAAAGTAGAAAAAATCTTATTGCAATGAAATGCGCTTTCCACAACCCAGTATGAGGGAGATGTGCAATTTCTTCCATGCTCAACATGGAGTTAACAAGTGGCATTTAAAATATTAATTAAAAAAATATTTCATTGTAGGCCATAAATAAAATACTTCAATGTCCACCTTATATATATATATATATATATATATATATATAACAATCGAAAAAAATATTAATTTATAATGAGTGTTTTCTACATCTCAATATGAGGAAGATATGTAAGTCATTCAATGCTTAACATGGAGTTGACATGTGACATTTAAAAAAAATATTAATAACAAAAAAAATTATTTCAATGTCCCTCTCAAGTAAAATATGTCAATATATATATAAAGCAATTGAAAGTAAAAATATTAGTATCCCATCGATAGATGATTTCTACATCCCAATATGAGGGAGATATGTAATTCCTTCACTGCTTAACATGGAGTTGACATGTGACATTTAAAAAAATATTTTGATGTCCACCGTAAATAAAATAAGCAATTTAAAGTAAAATTATTTGTATTCCATCGATAAGTGCTTTCTACATCCCAATATGAGGGAGATATGTAATTCCTTCAATGCTTAACATGGAGTTCACATGTGGAATTTAAAAAAAATATTTAGATGTCCACCTTAAATAAAATATTTCAATGTACACCTTATATATATATATATATATATATATAGCAAATGAAACTAAAAAATGTAACTCCTTCGGTGCTTAACATTAAGTTGACACACACACATATAACCATCGTAAATCCATCTTGACTCTGGATCTATCATGCGCAGAGAGAGATCAGGATTAAAAAAACTCGAGGAAAGGTTTGCACTTGAGGGATTTGATCCCTCTTGGTGCATGATATATATAGAGTTGAGATGGAGCTTGGTTAAAACATTTTAATGGTGTGTTGCTTAACATGGAGTTGACACATGGTGTGTGTGTGTGTGAGAGAGAGAGAGTAACCATCGTAGGTCCATCTTGACTATGGATCTTTCATGTGCAGAGAGGGATCAAGATTTTAAAAAATGAGAAAAGGTTCGCACCTTTAGGGATTTGATGTCTCTCGATGCATGATAGATCTAGAGTTAAGATGGATCTTCGTTGGTTCATTCCATGATCACTAACAAGAAGAGTAGTATTTTCATTAAATTAGATATCTCAAAATAGTTTTAATGCATTAGGTTTTCGTAAAAAATGGATAAAATATGTTGTAAGGTGCATATCTTCTAATTATTTTCTATCATCATATATGAATATAAATCAATGATTTTCCACCTTATATCCTCGAGAAGGTTTAGGCTACAATATTGATGCTTTTAAATACAAAGGAGATATGATAGGAATAAAACCCTAGAAACTTCAAAGGAGACATCACATCTTCAACTTGTTGACGATACCTTGGTATGTTTGGAAGCAACTATATGAAAATCTAAAGCTTTAAAAAGTGCTCTTAATCTATTCATCAAGGCCTCATTGGGTGTGAATGGTGAAGGGGTATTATTTAATACTCATATGACCATGTGAGTTCATATTAACAAGTTGTTACATTTTTCTAATTCTTCTCTATATTTGTCTAGTTTTAACTATTGAAATAGACTATATTAAATTAATTACATGCTTTAATGTTGTGGTTATTTGGATGGGTGTAAAGTGGAGAGGATTGAGTTGTTTTTACTTCATAATATATATATTTGATATGCTTTGTAAATATTCTTAGCTCAAATTCCAAGGCAAAGGTCCAATTAGTGAAGGGTAGCGAGCCCAACTTGTAGGCTTGGTTATAGTTCTATAGTTAAAAGGTTATGTACAAAAAGGAGAAAACATGATATGCTACAAAATAACCATGAAAATGGTTGCAAATAAGTACAAGGGGTGTTGTCATCCCAATTTTTCTTACCTGCAAGATTTAACTGATTTTAAAACTAGAAACACTACAAGTCAACATTTACCTTTTCTAATACTGTCAAATGCTTGATATATAATCCAATTATATGTCACTAGTCCTCGTAAAAAATTCCAGTCGAATAGATGAAGGGTTGAGGGTATCCCTTCAAAATTACACAATCACACACATTGTTCTTCCATGCCCATGTGATACCTTAAATAATGCAATTCAAGGAATTCCATGGCCAATTAATTCCTTTGGTAAGCTCAAGGACTCAATTGGTGAGTGAATACCCATACCAAGCCTCCCTCGATTGGAAAGTGACTTGGTGACACTAGGTAAATTGTGCCCATATCACTCCCAACTGTATCTTAGCCCATGCATGCCAAGCTCTATTAATCAGTACTTGCTCAACCAATCTTGTCTAGCCTTTTGATGTATTGTGGCTTGAAAATGATCCACCATACTCCACACCATATGGGCCATTTCCTTCATTCCTAATGAGGATATCTATTCCATGGGAATCACTCAGTTGACCTTCCCCATCCCCTCTCTACAATAAAAAACTATGAGAGCCTCTACTGTCATATTCTCTCATAATTATGGCCTTGAGTTTGTGTCCTCCCCTTAGACAAGCATATTACTTAGGAAATATATTCCCTACAAGGTCAAGTCTAGACATTACCAATGGACCTTGAAATACTTGTCAAGATGCCACATCTACACTATCCTCTATATTAGTCTAGATCTTGTACACATAAGTGGGCACTCAAAAAAAATTGGGAACCCACTTTGCACTAGTATATTCTATGCTCATGCATTCCTTGCAATCAATTTTGTGAGATGCTCTTGCACAAAATCTCTTTACTAATAACCATCTCTCATCACCCTACTAGAAAACCAAAAGATTCATTAGGATTCATGCAGGTTTTACTTGATCTATTGCATGATTCACATGATCTTCCCATAAACAACCCCACAATTTGCATGGTTATTCACCCTCTAGTATTAACATTCTTGCATGGGATTTCAAGCCTTAGTTGCACCATGGAGGGAGTGTTGAAGAATTTTTCATGTGATTTCACATGACTATCCCTTTAGTACCCATGTGATCTAATGAAACCACAAACAAGGTTGTTTCCAGGCCTAGAAATCCACAAAAAATAAGCAAATGGATAAAAAAAAATTAGTAGGATGAGAGGACCAACCTACATTTCTATGGCCCAACATCCCACAGTTAGCCACTAAGTTCTTAGGTCAAAACCCCTCCCTCTGATTTTGCACCAAACAAATGAATCTCAAAATCATATTTTTGTACTCTTTGTAGGCCATTATGCAAAAATTTCATTTGGGTTGTATAGGACTATCCTCGCTCCAATTTTTGTGCCTTTTTCACAATTTGATTCATTTTCTCAAGAAAATTCATTCTTTGGCTATCTTTTTGTGTGTGAGATGTTGTTTTGGAAGCCTTTTTTCCCATCATTATTTTACAAAGAGTTTGGTGACCCATTTAGGTATATTCTTTACACTAGCATTTAGGCATAAGACTTCCCTATGTGATAACTACTTTTGACCTTTGCCACCCTTTGAATTTACCATAGGGTCTACCTCAACTTGGAAATTTACCTCACCATTTTGAGTTGCATTTGTGTGCTTGTAGGGTGGTAGTACTCCACTTGTAATGGGTTTCCCTAGTATATCACCTTTTGCATTCTTGCACCATGTTATCTCCTCAATTAAACCAATCGAGTTATTTCATTTTAGGTGATAGGATGTCTTTGAAAAATTGCCTTTCTAAATTTTTTAAGTATTGTTTTTTTTAAGAGCTTGAGTTTGTAATGAAGTTTCAAAAGCTTTGGTTTGGGGTTATATTTCAAAAAATCAAAACATAGGTTTCGACAGTGAAGTGTATCTCCAAAAAGCTATGTTAGCTACCAAAATCCTTAGCTTTCGATAGCTAAAACCAAAAATTTGGAGCTATGTTAGCTACCGAAAGCATTGGAGCTCAGAAAAGTTGGCCCATCCTTTGGGGCACCTAAATCGTCAGAAGGAACTTTCATGATTACAATATAGATCGCCGAAAAGACATGAAATAAGTTGTTTGATGACTTGGAACTTAAAATTTAAAATCATCTGTTTCATTGAATGACGTGGACATGTACTTCCTGTTCTGCCATTCGAATTGTTAATGAATCGACTTTTTCAAATCAAACACTTGCCTCTCATATCCCTTGTAATCAACACTCTCCCTAACTTCATTTTCCACCTTTCTCACCTCTGTTATAACTGAACTAAGAAACCCCCTCCTGCGTTGTGTGGTTTCCCCTCCAAGCACGTTTTTTCAAAATTACAGGTACACAGGAGCTGACCAGCAAATGAAGATAGGAGGACCAGTGCTGAGAAGAGAGCTGGATGACATCGGTTATTTGGATTCACACCTAGAGGTGTGTCAATTCTTCAAGGACACGAGATGTTACCAGTTTTGTAAAAAATTGCAAGGTTTTCACCAGCAGGTGGCAGAGGCTTTCGCTCTAACTTTTGATGGGAGAAAGGAAGTCATTGGGCAAGATGAATTCCAAGTGGATGAAACCCTTATAGATGAAGTGTCAGAGTTTCCCAGGACTGGAGAAAATTGGTTCAAAACCACTGTTACAAAAGATATTGAGTTCAGATCCTACTTGAAACCAGAACACAAGTGTTTGATTTGGAAGAAAGATATTCCTATATCCTTTCTTGAGCAAAAATGGCAACAATTGTTAAAGGCTATCCTTGCCTATATAACTTGTGAAGGTAGATATCATAGGGTAATGATTTATCACTTCAATCTCATGAACCATTTCACTGGTAGGAGCCCACTCAACTTGCCTTATTAACTTCACAAAAGCCTATCTAAGATGGATCATCAAGTTAAAGAAAAGCCCAACAAGATTGAAGGCAGATTATCTCATCATGGCTTGATTAAGTTATTGGTTTGTGAGCTGCTGCAGAGGAGGAACAGGGATTGGGGCCACTTCTTGTTTTGGAATGAATTTCAGATAGACTCACAACTAGAAGACAAGGAGAAGTCTTCTACACCCAGGGGTGGAAAAAGAAAGAGGAGAGTTATCTCTCCAGTAACATCTGAACAAGATACTCCATATTCCAAGCACAAAGAAGCAAGAAAGAGGCTGGAATTTGTTGGGGACATAGAGCATGTTGTACCCAAGGAAACAAACTTGTTAAATCTTCCATATTCAGACTCAGATGAAGAATCAGGACAAGGAGAAATCCCTGTTGTTGAAAGTGTAGAA
>SNQJ01S0016093.1:31123-50768 GCA_010110895.2 Picea sitchensis
TCTGCCCCATCCCTCATTAACTCTTGAGGAGGCCTTCCCACCTACCAGCCTGACAGGAATTCATTCCTGGTTAGAGGGTTGTTCTGATCTGAGCAAATTAATTCTAGCATGGTATTGGTTCGGTGGAGGTTAACACAACCATTCTTAGTCCCCTCCACCACCTTTCACAACATTTCATGGTCTCTCTCTTAGCACATCCCCTCTTTCAGCAGTCCTACAACACGTAACCATTTTCTATTAAAATAATCAGAATTTACATTCATCGACCTTCTACACAAGGTCCATCAAATCAAACATTCACACTTTTAAGTTTGTCATAGTTCCTCGACCCATATAGTTATATTTACAGACCGGGGGAAACATGGTGTTATAGTTGAATAGATGGTAAACATGGCCATATCACCCCAAGAAGACAAGGTTTTGGAAATTGAGGGCCCACTATCTATAGAAAGTAAAAACTTACTAATTTCATAGGAGGAGGTTCATCTTAATTTCGTAATAAGGGGAGGGATGGGGTCCTCCCTTCCCCCTTAAATCACATAAATTCCATAAATGGAAAGAGATAGATTTTATTATTTCATTACGAGAGTTCATGGATCAAATATGTCCCACGAAGAAGAGTTAATCCTCTCATACTTTTGTCGTTAGGGAAGGTGGTAGGGAGGCTCCACCACCTTACCCCTCCTTAATTACATATTATCCAATCATGCAATCAACAAGGCATTTTGGAATTCTCAAATAAAGTTGATATCTTCTTAAGGTTGTCACTCACTCCCTTATATATTTGATGTTGTTATTGTAAGAAAGAAAGAAAAACATTGAACAACTCAAATCAGAGGAATCCACTTAGTTGGAAGAATATAGTCTATGGAAGAATTATGGAAAAGAGTAAAAAATGCCCCAAAATAATGATAGGTAACCTTTTCCACATCCGTTTGATAGCAAGGAACGGGTCAAAATTTTGTCACCCAATAGGGTTTTCTTGCAACTTTCAATAATATCTATAGTTCCTAGGCATCATATCAAAAGGGTTTGTTCGCATCATGAATTCCCCTAAAAAAACTATATTCTTGTACAATTTGAATACCTTTGTTTCCATCATGAATTTCCAAAAACATATATAGTTTGATTTTCTTTTAACATTGTTCTAGATATTAACATTACAGTAAGGAACTCTATTGTGGAATATCTTTCCATTTTCAAGTTGAACGATAGTTAAGCCACCACCACATTACTTTCCCAACCAAGGCAATATCGAACAACTGTAACACCCTTGTTTCCCCCAGCTTGTAAATATAAGTATGTTATTAATAAAATACTATGGGTAGGTTTGTTATGTGTGGATTTTGGAAAATGATGAACCTTTTTTAAGGTAATGAAAATGTTTCTACGATCAAATAAAAATGGAAATTGTTGAACAACTACTAAAGGTGTTACCAATGTAAATTATATGATGCATGAGAGGGGATGGTGAGGGGAACCAGTAATGGTTGAGATGGAACCTGCCAGACCAATACTCTGTTGGATTTAACATGTCCAGACCTAGAACAATCCTCTGTACTAGAGAATTTAATTACGAGTCAAGCTGGTAGTTGGGAAGTCTTCCTCAAGAATCAATGAGGAGATGGACAAAGTACTCCATCTGGAAACTTCCTGGTCTAAACCATGAATTGGGAAATGGACCCACAAAATCTTGTTGTAGAAGGAAAGAAAAAGAGAAAAATTGTGGGAAAAAGGCAAAGGAGACACACAAATGGGTCTGGGGACCATTTTTGAAGAAGAGGAGTGTGTGTATCTCTTTGGTTCTAAAGAGAACTAAGAAAATGATTTGTTCTAGGCACATGAAGTATTGGGAAACATTTTCTAATCAAGTTGATAAATGGGGTTGTAGAGAAATTTAGTGATTGAGTGAGCAATCACAACATACCTCGTTGCTTGGTGGATATAAGAATGGACTGCCAGGTTCATGTGGGAGAAGGAGGGTAACCTTTGTCCCTTACTATTTGTTGAACAAAAGAATAACTATCTCCCATGGAATCATACTCTAGCTAGAGGGTGGCCAGCTATGAAATACACCAAGAACAGTTGTGCCTATGGTTGGGTGGAAAGTGGCACACCCTTCAGCAGTTGTCAGTTATTTCTAAGTTTCAGATAAGTGTTTTATGTGTCTTGTATTGTCATGACTAGTTTATTTTATACTATGAATTTCTTGTGCTAGATAATTGCAGAATTTATGATCCTATTCAGATGATGGAATTGTCTCTCTAACTATATGGATGGCTGGAAAATATGAAATAAAGTTTGGAAAACATATTTTGTTTTTGGTTTTTATTCCTGTCTCTGTTTGGAAAGGGAAGTTGTTAATATTGGGTTATTACTTAAATTAGGAACATAGTGTTGGATGATCACTGGTAATAGTCTATATGAACAAATCCCCAAGTATCAATAAAATCAAGCCATTAAAGTCCTCACAAAACAACTTGGTAATTATGAAAATTTATTTTTTGTTAGAAACTTGAAGGCTGGGCAACTGGCTTTGGTCTCTCGGTTGGTATGGAAAGTCTACTAGACTCAAAACTTGAAGGAAGTTCATACCCCTGGTTGATACTAAGGAAATAAGCCCAATGTTAAAGAGAGACAAAGTATTTTAAAAATAAATAATAAGAAAAGAATGAGAAAATGCAAATTTAAGCTTAAATTTGAAATAATTGAAAAGTAGAATTTAATGCATTGTGATTAATTAAGCTTCATTAGAATTTGGTAAAAAGAGGAAATTTTACCATGAATTATCCAAGGGGGGGAGATTTGGGAATAGTCACTATTCCCTGAAAATAGCAAAGAGACACATGCAAATAGGAGATTAGTAAATTTTGGTAAAAACATAGTTTTACCATGGAGAATTTTGTTTCCAAGAAATGTATCATTCTCGAAAATAATTTAACAAATAATTTGCATAAATTTATAAATGAAAATGTGTAATTCTATGTTTTCTAGACAAAGTTGAATGAATGGAAAGGTATGTTAACTACTGGTAAATTCTCAAATTTACCATTTAATGTTCTAATACTTGAATAATAAAGATGGAAACTATCGTATTACAACCATAAATTTATTCCTTGTGCGTGAGTAATGGAAAACTTGAAATCTTTCCTTTATGTGCAAAAGTTTAAATTGTGCTAAGATTTTCCTAAGAACTATGTCATGCACGAGCCGCTCAACACTCCTGGAAGAATTTTGGTAAGCATATTCTCTTTAATTATTTATTAAAAGCCTGTGAAATATATACTTTCCTTCTCTCTCAACGTATAAATATTATATTTATATTATTAATAATAATTCATCGGAGCACAAAGAAGAGAGCAAACGTTTATAGTGTGATGGCCAATGGAGTTTTAAACATTACAATATCAAATATTACATTATGCTTGTTTGTAATTGGCCATCAAAGTAAAGGGAAGGATGTGTTTGAATGAATAACGAAGCTATTGGGGCAATGACCTGGGTTGATATAACATTTAATATTATAATAATTTAACACAAATCCCAAAACCTTTTCGAAGTTGACCATTCAGATTAAATGGAAGGGAGTATTCGAATGAAGAGTGAAGTTGTCATAGTGATGGCGTGAGTGTGGTAATAATTATAAAATTTAAATACTAAATCAAACCCTTTTCGAAGTTGACCATCGAGGTTGACCATTCGGAGTAACAAGGAAGGAGTGAATGTTTGGAGTGTGATAGCCTGGGTTATATAAGGTCCCACATATATTTAATAATATTAAACTTTTTTGTTCTGTGATTGGCGATCGGAGTAATGAGAGGAGCACACATGTTTCGAGTGCGAAGACCTCAGGACAATGGCCTGAATTAATATAATATTTAATATATATAATAATTTAACGAAAATCCCAAAACCTTTTCGGAGTTGACCTTCGGACAAACAAGAGGAGCACGTGCGATTAGACTCCAAAGAGTTTGGAGCACCACTCCAAGGAGTTCAGAGTACGAGTCTGAAGAGTTCTGAGTATGATAGCTTGAATATTATAAGGTTAAAAATATATAATATTGCATGTGAAGGAGGTCTAAATTACTTGAAACAATATATAATATTAAATATATTTTAATTCCTCTCTCTCTCTCTCTCTCTCTCTCTCTCTCTCTCTCTCTCTCTCTATCTATATATATATATATATATATAATTACGAGAGGATTAAATAAATAAATACCAAGGAGCGGTATCTTAAGAAAGTATTGATTAAGTAACTTAATCAATTTATAGGAAAGGGACAAATATCAATCTCTATTCTAGCAAGTCTTTGTACCCTATGGTGATTTGGCACATCGTGATGGGTCCACATGTCAAGTGGATATTGAGTCACGTGTCACGACATGAGACAAGTACACAGTGGCAGAAGTGACCAAGGAGGCAGACAATATTCAATCTCAGTTGTAGATCTCCAAGGGCCCCACGTAAACTAAGTGCAGCTAGAGCATGAGAAGGGTCGTTAAATGTCGTGCAATTTGGTGACTCTGAAGTAATCAAGGTCATTGGATCTGTAGGTTAGATCCATCGGGGTGAGTGTGGTCAAAGGGAGTCTATAGGAGTGGATTAGGAGCAGGAAATCTGCTAACCCTAAAGGGAGGACTCTGATGAAGAAGAAAATCCCTGAACCGATGAACGAGGGAGTCAGATGGTTCAAGTGGCAAATGTCACGTCAGTGCCATGTCAAATGACACTAGTGATTGAAACCACGTGGTTGCCTCATGGCACTAAAGATGAACTCAATAAATGAAAGTTTGGAAACTTTGGGGAGACTATAACTTCTAGTTCAGAGCTAAGTTATGAACACAACTATAGTCGTTGGAAAGATCTTAACGAGCAAAAGACAATGGTAGCCTCTAGAGGAGACTTTGAGACGAGTGAAGAAGAGCATAAATTTTAATACCCCATCCCTTAAAAAGGTACTTAGGGGATTGGGTGTGTTACAAGAACTTTATTTTGTGTGAGTTAATACACAAGATTCATATAATGTATGGAGATTAAAATTTATATAATGTATGGAGATTATGGGATGAAAGAAATTAGAATATGGGAATTTCTTAATGCTTGGATTTCAAGCGTGGAAGTGGAAACAAAAGTCAAATTAAGGAGTGTAATGTCCCTGGTCTGGAACCCTTTGTAATTGTAATATAGGTTGGTGAGTCGATTGGTACCAAGTGAAAATGTAATGTACATTTAGATTGGTGAGCCAAGGACACCTAGTTTTGGTGTAGCGTCCATCTGAGTAAGTGTGTGGAGAATTGTTACAAAGACAGGGTATGCACAGTGTATGTGTTGCGTGCATCTGGGAAAGTGCACACATTGCATTGTGTTGTGTGCACCTGGGCAAGTGCACACATTGCATTGTGTTGCGTGCACTTGGGTAAGTGCACGGTAATGACCCGGAAGTGCGCAATACTTAGTTATATATATATTTTTAGGCCGAAGAGATTGTGTGATTATGAGGATGGTGATCCTGGAAGAAGATAGGCTAATGCACATGTCCATGTAAATTTAATCATGTTTATTGATATAATATTGCATCATTGTGCACTAACTGACTCAGATAAAAAGAGATGGGGGGGCTACTCCACTGGAAAAGGGAAAAAGGGGGGTGAGTTGTAAGTCTTAGGGAATATTTTATTAATATTCTGAAAAGTATAATGTCAGACATATTATTTTATCCTAAGTTCCTGAGGATATGGAATGGGTCACCAAGTGGCTTAAAGCTACTTTTGAAGGTGACAAATGTCAAGTGGAAGGTGTGCAATATATATTGTTGGCCTTAATGTATTTTGGAAAAAAAAAAGAATGGAATTATGGCATGGGAGATGATCCAGGATTCACAAAAGGAATTCATGTTGTAGGCTCTCATGAGCAGAGGGGGGTTGGACTGTATGGAAAATACGATTATTACCTTATCTACAATGAGAAGATTGTAAGAGTTTGTGGGGTTACATCCAGAGTTTCATTTTCGAAGAGTGGGGTTGACAGAAAGGGAACAGTCTCTCTAGGTGAGAAACTGGTTGTTGTGGAGTGGTTTTCAGACCCATGAGAATACTCTCCATGCGAGAGTTTTTGCTGAGAGTTGTTCCCTAGTGCCTAAGTAGTAGTCACGGGGCTTAGAGACTTCATGTCCGACCTGTTGTTGGTAAACCTAGGAAGGGAAGTGGGGCAGTCAAATGACTGATGAGCATAGAAGGGGTACACTTCCTTGGGTGTGAAGAGTGTGTGGGGAATAAGGGACTGTGGGCTAGTTGGAGCAGTGGGCACTTAGGAATGAACAATTTTATTGAGTCTTAGACAACAACTTGTCGCCAGGACCCTTTTTCCCTAGTGGAGTTTAGCTCCAGCTCAAAGGTGACCTGTCACTGAAAGATTATGAGAAACAATGTTTATGGCTGGGAGGAATGTCTGAGTCAAGACCGCAATTGGTGACTATCCTTTAAGATAAGTTTTCCTTGTGTACTTGTCTTGGTTACTACGTGCATTTTTGTCTATGTTTGACATGGGTTAAATTCTTGTATGTGTTGCATATAAGTATTTGTTTCTATTTGGTTTAATGTTGCTTGTGTATATAAGTATGGTGTTTTTATCCTTCAATGGTAGCTATGCATGAGTATGTTAGTTGATGGTAACTTTTCCTATTAAGTTTAACCTTTTGATTTGGTTATAAGTCATTAAGAAGAGGATTGAGTGGTCAAGTGTGCAGGATTGTAGCATGTGTGCTTAAAAAGGTTGGAACTCATGTGTGTGTGGTTAAGGGATTAGACCCCATGCACAGTAATATTAGAAGTGGTGCATGATGCCTAGATTGTTGTGTGCATAGTCGTATTTTGTGGTCAGTATGTTGATGCGCGCAATTGTTTTGTTTAAATTTTGTTGCTTAAGGTTGTATTAAAAGAAATTGTTGCTTCCACTGTTACAAGTTGTGTAGCGCGACTCCAATTTGGGCTAAGTGCGTTACTTAAAGTGAAACTGTGTGGATTGTGCTTAAAGTAGAAACTGCACAGTGAAATTTTAGTGTAACATGGCCCAGCCTGGGTGGATGGGGATGTTATAGATTGGTATTAGAGATTTGTCAGAGTGTTTTATGGAGTAGCATGGCCCAGCCTGGGTGGTTGGGGATGTTAAAGATTGGTATTAGAGCAATTGGTTCAACAGTGGACTTGTATGGGCTAGAGACTAGCATGAATATATGGGTGCACTAAGAATTGGTGTCGAGTAGCGCAGAGTTTAGTTTGTGCAAAAAACCCTTGGTGTGTGGTATAGAGTTTTGATACGCACAAGAAAAGTGATGCATGCGTGTGCGCACTAGAGTTGGAATCTTAAAATCATCCAAGAAATCCAAGGGAAGGATTATGAAAAAATGGTGCAAAGTTTTCATGTATTTGTTGCATGAAATCACCTAAGAAATCTTGTTGTCTACACATTTTGTGGAAATATCAACGAGTAGAGAAGGACAAAGATAGTGCAGAAGGTTGAACGCATGGAAGATGTGCAAAGGACTTATAGTACCAATGATGAATTTGGGGATTTGTATGTCGGTTTGTGTTACAATGGTACATAATCCAAGGGGGAGCGCATGAACTTGGTAGAAACTGTAAAAGTATTGCAAAAATATGTCCAAAGTTATAAGGATGATAATGAAAGGATTATGAGAGCCAAGGCACAACAAGATGACTTCAATGTCAAATTGATGCAAAGTCTGGACAAAATAGAAAATAATATGGATAAGGAGATAGAGTCGAGTAGATCAAGAAGTCGCAGGTCTCATGATGAGAAAAGAATAGAAGAAAAAAGTGTTGGTAAGAATTCTTTTAGGAAAGAGCGCAGTAGTTCAAGTCCACTTCCTGTAAAAAAGGATAAGAGAAGGACTGGGGTGGATGAGCTATAGGGATAAATGCACAAGATTGAAAACCTCCTACCTTTGATGGTGAGCATAAGAAGGATGAATATGTGAAGACCTGGTTTTTGGGTATGAGTAAGTACTTCCAGGTGGAAGGTAAGATTAATGATCAACCCATTGCTATTTTAATAGACTCGGGAGCTATTCATAGTTATCTAGATCCTAAGATGGTGGAAAGATTCCATTTGACGAGAAGCAAGCTTGGAAAATCTTAGTTGGTGCAACTAACTACTGAAGCAAAAAGAAAAAATAGTGAGATGGTTAAGGCATATCCAATAGAGATGAATGGACTACGCACAAAGGTTGATTTGAATATTATACCTTTGGGCTCGTATGATTGCCTCATTGGTATGGATTGGTTGGATGAGCATCATGTTGTCCTGGATTGTTATAATAAGGAATTTACTTGACTGGACGAGCAAGGAAATTTGAGGTCAGTTCAAGGAAATCCAAGAGATTTGACTATCAGGGAAGTTTCAATGTTGCAATTGAAGAAAAGTTACCAGAAAGGATGTCAAGTATTCGCAGTGCGCATGGAAGAGGCACCTAAGGATAAAGTTCAAAGTGTGGAAGACTGCCCAGTGTTGAAAGAATATGAGGATGTCTTTAAAGAGATATTGGGATTTCCTCTGAAAATAGATATTGACTTCTCTATTAACTTGATGTCGGGAGAAACACTTGTATCCAAGACTCCTTACAGGATGAGTACACTGAAGTTGAAGGAGTTGAAGATGCAAATTGAAGAGCTTTTGAAGAAGGGGTATCTACGCCCAAGTGTGTCACCTTGGGGTGCACCAATTTTATTCGTGAAGAAGAAGGATGGTACCCTGAGACTTTGTATCAACTTCAGGCAGTTGAACAAGGTAATAATGAAGAACAAGTATCCTTTTCCAAGGATAGATGACTTGTTTGATCAACTGAGAGGCACGCAGATATTTTCCAATATAGATCTCAGATCTGGATATCACCAAGTAAGAATAGAAGAGGAAGACATAATTAAGATTTCCTACATAACAAGGTATGCTCATTATGATTTTACAACAACACCATTTGGGTTGTCAAATGCACCATCTGTCTTCATGTGTTTAATGAATGGAGTTTTCATAAGTTACTTATGCACGAACAACACTTGAGGATGGTGTTGCAGGTGTTGAGGGAGCATCAACTTTATGCAAAGATGAGCAAGTGTTCATTTTATCAATGACATATTCACTATTTGGGTCATATTATTTTAGAAGAAGGAATAGTTGTGGACCCAACAAAGATAAAATCCATTGAGGAATGACCAACATCAAGAAATGTCGTAGAAGTGAGATCCTTTATGGGGCTAGAAGGGTACTATAGAATATTTATTGAATGATTCTAACAGATTGCACATCTAATTACATCCATGCAGAAGAAAAATGTGTGATTTTAGTGGACTCCAAATTGCACAAGGATTTTTCAGCACTTGAAGAGTTTGTTGACAAGTGCGTCGATTTTGAGGATTATTGAACCAGATGTAGACTTTGTTGTGTGCAGACATGCATGCAAGGAAGAAATCGATAGAGTCCTTATTCAGAATGGAAATGTGGTGTGCTATGAATCAAGGAGTTTTAAGGAGCATGAAAAAATCTATGCCACGCATGACTTGGAATTAGCAGCCATAGTGCATGCTTTGAAGATGTGGCAACATTATCTCATGGGTAAAATATTTGAGCTGAGAAAAAACCATTGTGGTCTGAAATATTTGTTTGGACAACCAATTTTAAATGCTAGACAAAGTAGGTGGTTAGAGTTCCTCAGTGAGTATGACTTTGACATAAATCATATCAGAGGAAAATAGAACAAGGTGGATGGCGCACTCAACAGGAGGATGCACGATATGCATGCTACAACCATTAGCATGTACCCAATAGATTTGCGTGATGAATTTTGGAAGTTTCCAAATCATATATGTGTTATATGGATATAAGTGTGACTTTACAACAAGGTATGTCACAACAAAAGTTGGAAGGCTATGAGCTAAGAGAGGATGGAATCCTCTTGTTTAGATGCAGAGTCTATGTGCCAAATGATCAAGAGTTGAAAAGCCTGATTTTTTCAGAGATGCATAAGGTTCCTTATGTTGGACATCCAGGTTACTAGAAGATGATTATCATGGTCAAGAAGCAATAATTTTGGCCAGGTATGGAAAAGGAAGTTGGAGATTTTATTGCGAGACGTCTCAAATGTCAGAAGGTCAAGGCTGAGCATAGACATCCAATTGGTTTGTTGCATCCCTTGCCCATTGCTGAGTGGAAGTGGGAAGTGGTGACCATGGAATTCATAACTAAGTTTCCTAGGACTGCTAAGCACCATGATTCTAATATGGTGGTGGTGGACAAGCTTACCAAAGCTGCCCATTTTATTTAAATGAAGTCAACACACAAAGAATCAGACATTGCTGAGATTTACATTCACGAAGTTGCTAAGTTACATGGTGTAACTAAGACAAGTGTGTTTGACAAATATTCTAAGTTCACCTCAAACTTTTGGAAAGGGTTATTTAAAGGACTCATAACAAGTTTGAATTTCAACACAACATATCACCCTGAGATAGATGGTCAGACTGAGAGGGTAAACTGGGTGATTGAAGACATGCTGAGGATGTATGTGATGGAAAAGTCATCGAAGTGGGAAGACTACTTGCATTTGGTAGAGTTTTCTTACAACAATGGGTATCAGGCATCTTTAAAGATGAGCCCATTTGAAGCACTTTATGGTAGAAAGTGCAACACGCCAGTGAGTTGGGACAACCTAGCAGACCGCGTTGTAGTTGGGCTAGATTTTCTCCGAGAAATGGAGGAGCAGATGGTAAAGATAAGGGAGAATCTAAAGGCTGCCCAAGATAGGAAGAAAATATGTGTAGATAAAGGCAGAACCCATGGAGAATTTGGAGTGGGTGATCATGTGTTTCTGAAAGTGAAGGCCAGGTACAGTTCCCTAAATTTGGGAAAGTGTTCTAAGTTAGAAATGTGTTATTATGGGCCATTTGAAATCCTCAAAAGGATTGGTCATGTTGCTTATATGATTGCATTTCCTGCATCCTTAATTTATCATGTTTTCCATGTGTCATTGATTAAGAAGTATGTACCTAATGCTAATCATGTCATTGATTGGAATGTGATTCAGGTGGATCCATAAGGAAAATTTCAAGTGTGACTAGTTTGCATATTGGATCGGAAAATCAAGTAGCTTCAGAATCAAGTCATGGAGTTGATAACGGTCCAATGGACCTAGTATGGTCATGAGGATGCAACTTGGGAGCGCGAGGATGCTATGCTAGCAGAGTATCCTCATATTTTTTAGGATGTTTGAAATTTTGTATGTATATGTGTATATGATGCATTGTGGACGGTGCATAAATAAGGCGGAGGGGATTGTAATGTCCTTGATCTGGGACCCTTTGTAATTGTACATATAGGTTGGTGAGTTGATTGGTACAAAGTGAAAATGTAATGTACATTTAGGCTAGTGAACCAAGGACACCTAGTTTTGGTGTGGGACATATCAGAGTAAGTGTGTGGAGAATTGTTACAAAGACAAGGTGTGCATAGTCTATGTGTTGCGCGCACCTGGGCAAGTGCACACATTGCACTGTGTTTGTGCACTTGGGTAAGTGCGTAGTAATGAAATGGAAGTACACGATACTGAGTTATATATAGATGTATATATGATTGTTTATGTTTTGAGGCCGGATATCCTGTGTGATTATGAGGCTGGTGAGCCTGGACACATATAGGCCAGTGCACCTATCCATGTAAATTTAATCATGTTTATTAATATAATATTGCATCGTTGTGCGTTGACTGACTCGAATGAAAGATATGGGGGGCCTACTCCACCAAAAAAGGGAAAAAGAGGGGTGAGTTGTAAGTCTTAGGGAATATTTTATTAATATTCCGAAAAGTGTAATATCAAATATATTATTTTATCCTAAGTTCCCGAGGATAGGGAATGAGTCACCAAGTGGATTAAATCTACTTTCGAAGGTGACAAGTGTCAAGTGTAAGACATACAATATATATTGTTGGCCTTAGTGTATTTTGGAAAAATGGAATTATGGCATGGGAGATGATCCAGGATTCAGAGAAGGGATTCATGTTGTAGGCTCTCGTGAGTAGAGGGGGGTCAGACTGTATGGAAAATCCAATTATTACCATACTTGCAACAATAATCTTGTAAGGATTTGTGGGGTTATATCCAAAGTTTCACTATCGAAGAGTCGGGTTGACAGACAGTGAGCAGTCTCTCTAGGTGAGAGACTAGTTGGTAGACCCATGGGCATACTCTCTAGGTGAGAGTTTTTCCTGAGAGTTGTTCCCTAGTGCGTTGAGTAGTAGTCGCAAGGTTCGAAGACTTACTGTCTTACATGTTGCTTGTAACCCTGAGAAGGGAAGTGGGGAAGTTGAAGGACTATTGAGCAGAGAAGGGGCACACTACATTGGGTGTGATAGATGCATGGGGAATGAGGGACTATGGGATAATTTCACCAGCGGGCACTTAGGATTGAACAATTCTGTTGAGTTTCATACCATAGCTTGTTGTTAGGACCCTTTTTTCCCTGGTGGAGTTGAGCCCCAGCTCGAGGGTGACCTATTGCTGAAAGCTTATGATCAACAATGTCTATGGATGGGAGGAATTTATGAATCAAGGCCACAGTTGGTGACTTTCCTTTAAGATAAGTGTTCCTTGTGTACTTGTCTTGGTTACTATTTACATTTTTGTATATGTTTGACATGGGTTAAATTATTGTATGTGTTGCATATAAGTATTTGTTGTTATTTGGTTTAATGTTTCTTGTGCATATAAGTATGGTGTTTTTATCCTTTAATGGTAGTTATTCATGAGTATGTCAGTTGATGGTAACTTTCCCTATTAAGTTGAACCTTGTGATTTGGTTATGAGTCATCAAAAAGAGGATTGAGTGGTGGGTGCGCAGGATTGTAGCATGTGTGCTTCAAAAGGATGGAACTCATGTTTGTGTGGTTAATGGATTAGACTCTGCGCACAATAATATCAGAAGTGGCGCATGACACCTAGGTAGTTGTGCACACAATCGTACTGTGTGGTCAGTACGTTGGTGCACGTAGTTGTTTGATTTAAATTATGTTGCTTAAGCTTATACTAAAATAAATTGTTGCTTCCGATGTTACAAGTTGTGTAGCGTGACTCCAGTTTGGGTTGAACGCATTACTTCAAGTGAAACTGTGCGGATTGTGCTTAAAGTAGAAACAACGTAGTGAAATTTTAGTGTAACATGGCCCAAACTGGGTGGTCGGGGATGTTACATATTGGTATCAGAGCTTTGTCAGAGTATTTTATGGAGTAGCATGGTCCGACCTGGGTGGCTGGGGATGTTACAAGGAGGGATTATAAAGAGGATTTTTTTCAATTACAGAAGATATAATCATACTAAGTAATTAAGGATTATAATTTAGTTAACATTTTGAACCTTATGGATGTTGTTAGAGAAGAGGTTATTCAAGACATTTTAGATAACGTTATTGGTGATACAATTGTGACACCATTAACATCATCATAATTTTATTATTATTATTTAAATGTACATTAAAAAACTTGAATGATGGTTTTATTATTCATTTCACACGTCAAAATGCCTGACGAAAAAAAATGTAAAAAGAAGATGGAAAATCAAAGAATAAAATGGATTAACATTATTGATAACTAAATAATTTCATAAAAACCCATTTTTTTGTTTATATATATATATATTTTTTGTTTATATATATATATATGAACTTGTATATTATTCATATCACAAAAGTTAAAAATATTAATACCACGTTCACAAAAACTAGCATTGATTCAACAAGATGGGCATATGAAGAGCACACCCCTTCAACACTTTGAATCCCTGATTGATACATTGATGATGTAGTCAAATAAGTATTGTATCACATGCATCCCCGGTTTTTTTGACACGTCCCTTTTCTAATTCATGAATGCACATTTGACATCATGACAAAATATTTATATCGACTCGTTTAATTGGTTGGCTTGAAAAGATATTTAAAACTACATCCATGGATTAAATGATTAGTTTTCGAGTAGACCCATGTTACTAAGATTAAGCACTTATGGCTAAGAAAATGAAAAGAACATCAGAGCTTTTGAATTTGGGTCATTGTTTTGTCAATGCTCTATATTAAGCACTTGGAGCATAACCCAATGACAAGATAGACTTACTTGATACATTAGAAAATGAAAATAACATCAGAGCTTTTGAATTTGGGTCATTGTTTTGTCAATGCTCTATATTAAGCACTTGGAGCATAACCCAATGACAAGATAGACTTACTTGATACATTAGAAAATGAAAATAACATCAGAGCTTTTGAATTTGGGTGATTGTTTTGTCAATGCTCTATATTAAGCACTTGGAGCATAACCCAATGACAAGATAGACTTACTTGATACATTAAATTGTATATGTAAATCACTTAATCCCCAAAATTCCTACAATCCCCAAAATACCTATTATACTCTTTTGGACTTGGTGACATTATTTAATGGTGAGAGATTGATAGATCTCACATCTTAATATTATTGATGAAGCACCTCTTCGATTTGCTTAGGAGGAGAGGACTTGTCCTTTGGAGGCATTGGTTGGGCCTTAACAGATCCAAAAAACTTAAGATGTTATCATTATCCTCCTCACATCCTTCTAGATTCTTAGGGATCAAGTATATCATAGCTACCAACCAAGTTAGATCCCTCAACAATGAGGGTTGAGGGTGGTCACTCGACTGTATGATGGTAAAATGATCCTCTCATTGCAAACCAACTAGATATGACTGATTTGAAGGCTCATCTCCTTGCTTTGGTAGAGTATTCTTACTCACTGAGGCTTTTGATATGATACCATGAGTTAAATCCAATGAATAATGAATTTGTTGAAATAGTAGAATACACACGTTCATTACACCTCTAGATCTTCTGGAGACAACCAATCGACAATTAACTATCAACTAGGGGAGTTGATTAGGAAATTGACTAGGATAGTTGACTAAGTGATTGATTGAGTGATCAACTAGGTGTTTGGTTGGTAAAGCAGTTAGAGAAAAGTATTTTATTGGTGCACAAAACAAGGCAAAAAACAAGGAATTTGTTATGTTCTCTCTCCAATCTAAGTGGACCTCATCTTCCTTACTTCAAGGGAGTTTGTTACATCTTGATTCCGTATAAGATGGCCTTATGGGTCGACCTAAAATAATGAGTATGATATGTGTTATGTATGGAAATATTTCGGTTTCTTACACTTCTATGTATATTGATCTATGCTCACCTATGCTTAAGTGTTGTAATGATGTCTTGAGACACCACTTCTTTCTTGGAATAACTAGCTCTCTAATCTATGTAATCCCCTAGTTGTCCAACATGGTATTAGAGCTAGTGGTTTGATATCTAGTTGTTGTGTATGAGCCCTTTGGAGGCTATCAATTCTATGTGCTCCTAATGAGATGAATCTATTTGGTTGATTGACTCAGGATTTCAACTTGTAGATTAACTTTAGGATTGGATATGTAGATCAACATCATGTGTTCCAATAAAGAGCTTGTGGTTGTGAATGGCCATAATTATGGAATATGGGCACATGATATGAAAAAAATATTGAAAAGTAAATAGCTTTGGTAGTTTACAAAAACTATGGTTCCAAATCCAAAGGATGACCAATAGTAATTTGTCATTGCCAAGAAGAAGGATGAGGTTGTAGGATACATAATGACTTACATCTCTATGGAGATTTTCTTTCATACAAGTGGGATCAACTATCTAAATGTTATATATGGAAGAAGGTGAAGACTTTATTTGATAAAACCGATGAAAGACAGGTTATGTAATTGATAAAGAGTTGATCTCTTTGGATCCTCTCTCCTCTGTAAGAATTAAATATTACTTGGCTCGTGTTAAGGAACTTCAATTGAAATTAGGTAAATACGGAAATTATTTTCCAAATAAATATGGCCAGCTCAATTGGACATCCAAAAAATATTATGGTAAGGATTATTCCTTTTATTCTTTGTATGGTTTGACGATTAGGGCATAGGAAAAATTTCTTGATGAATGGAAACTTGAGGTCAAGCAACAAACCCATTTGTTCAAGGGAAAAGGTAAACATAAATACAGAGAAAGAAAGAATGTGTTTACATTAACTAGACTATTAAGACGAAGCATGGTGATTAGACTTTGAGTAAGAAATGTAGAAAGAAGGAGATATGTCATTATTGTGGGAAATTGGGACATATGGAGAAGCATTGTTGGCAAAAAACCAAGGACCTAGAGGCAAAAGTGAAGAAACTTGAAGGATATGTGTCAATTGGAAGATTGATTAACCTACAACACTAGACTTAAAAAGGAACGACATACAAATACATGTTTTATGTTAGTTCTTCTTAGGCCTTGCATGCTCACACTTCTCAGAGTGAATGGATAGTTGACTTTTGTTGCACCCATCATATGGCTAAAGATGCTTCTCTCTTTTCTTCATTGAAGCTATAGAAAAATAAGTAATTGTAGCATATGATTATGCACTCACTATTTTTGGTTGTGGCAAGATTGAATGTTAGAATGGTATGATCATTGATGTATATCATGTACCTAGTTTGAGTGCCAATTTGTTGTTTGTACCCCAACTAACTTGACCTAGCAACAAGGTAGAATTTTGGATAGATTTGTTTGTTGTGAAGGATATGTACAAAAACGTTTTTGTTGTCATCAAGAGTTTTCTTAACCCTAAGGATATACTGTATAAGTTCTATTACTTTCCCAAGAAAGATCCAAGATCAACTACACTCATCGCTAAAATTGATGACCATAGTATAATTTGGCAAGAATGACTCTAGCATCTGAATTTCTAGAGCTTGAAAGTGATGGTGAAACATAACATGGTTCTGAGACTACCTAAGGTTTTTCATCCTAATGGAGTATGTGAAGGGTGTATGCTTGGAAAATATCACTAGGCTTCTTTTGAAATAAGGGAGGCTTGGAGAGAAAAGATTCAATTAGAACTTGTCCATAGTGACCTATGTTCCCTAAACAAACCATCACTATCTAGTGCTAGGTACATTTTGAAATTTATTGATGCCTTTTCTTGGAATACTTTGGTATATTTCTTGAAGAATAAGAAAAATGTCTTTGAAAAGTTCAAGGAATTTAGGGCATTAGATAAAAAACAATGTGGTCAAACTATGAAATATTTAAGATTAGATAATAGAGGAAAATATGTAGGTAAGGATTTTAAAAGCTAGTTGTCGTGGAATGGTATCTCTTGGTAGAGATATGTACCTTACACACCTTATCAAAATGGTATTGGAGAAATGGAAATTCAGACTTTGGTATAAATCGAACATTGTTTACTTCAAGCCAAAGGTCTATGGACTAATTTTTGGGTAGGAACTATCTTCTACTCAAACTATCTGTAAAATATGATTCTGACTGAAGCTATACGGGATGTGACTTTAGTCGAGAAATGGAGTGGGAGGAAACACTTAGTTGGACATATTAAAACCTTTGTATGCATAGCGTGGGATACATGGATGATAGAGGGAAGAAACTAGATACAAAGAGTCATGCCTATATCATCAGGGCTACTCTAAGAGCCGAAGGCCTACAAGTTATTCGATCCAATCAAATAAGAGGTTATCTACATAAGAGATGTTGTATTTGATGAGAATACTTTAGGTGTCACTCTATTGAATTCCTCTCATGGTTTTTTGAGTAGTGGTCCTTTGTAAATTCTTCATAATTTTGGATTGACTAGCTACTTCATAGGATCACCAACTAGACAATCATCGTCTTTACTTAAACTAACTTTCAATAGACCTTCCACAACAGAGTCAACCACAAGTTTTGGTACCCTTGTTCAGTCTAGTAATAGTAACCTTGGTACATGAACTCTTCAAACAAAGGTGGATTTCCATCTTAGATGGGTGACCAAGACAATTTACTCTACTAGAGTTGATGTGGGAGACATCAATGACTCAAGAAAGACTATAAGTTATAAATAGTTTGGTAGAGTTTATCTACTAGCAAATGTGCTAGAGGCACGTGATCCGAATACATATATAGATGCACATGGTTGACCTAAATGGGAGAATTATATGGTTGATGAGTATCATTCCTTGATTGAATAACACATGGGGTTTAATTCCTCGACCACAAGGAAAGAATGTGGTGAAGTTTTGATGGGTCTACAAGACCAAATTCACATTTGAAGTCACCGTTGAAAGACATAAAGATTGTTTGGCAGAAAAAGTTTTTTCTCAATAAGATGGCATCGACTACATTAAAACCTTTTCTTCTATTGCAAAGATGAACTCTATTCGACTAATTCTTTCACTTGCTACTCATTTTGTATGGGAGGCACATTAGATGGATGCCAAAATTTATTTTCTACACAGTGATCTCACTAAATAAATTTATATGGAGCAACCCCCCATATTTGAAAAGGATGATAGTCTTGTGTGGTGACTAAAGAAATCCTTATGTGGTTTGAAACATGCCCCAAGGGCATGGTATGAGAAGATTGATATTTTTTTCCTCAATCTAAGTTTTAAACTTTGTGAATCAAATCACAGTATCTATGTATTACATGTTAATGCTGAAACATTAATTGTTGAATTATATGTGGATGACTTGGTCATTATTGGAAGCAATGTTGATTTGATTTTGGGTTTGAATAAACAATTAATTGATACATTTTAGATGATTGTCCTTGGTCTATTATATTTTGTTTTGAGCATCCAAGTTTTATAGATGAATGACGATATCTTTATTTCTGAATCTAAATATGGGTTGAACATTTTACAAAAGTTAGAAAGGAATATTATAAACCATGTGATACACCTTATAAGTTAGGAGTGAAGCTAACCAAGAAGTGTGATTCTTTGAAAGTCAATGCTACACTTTATTCACAACTTGTTGGTATCCTTATCTATATAACTCACAATCAACTAGATATTTCCTTTTACTATTAGTGTGGTTTCTCGATTTATGTAGGATCCACAAGAAAGTCACCCTAAAACCATATAGTGAATTGTTCGTTATATCAAGGGAACTTACTATCTTGGTATAAAGTATTGCAGTCATAAAGTAAACTAGTGAGTCAGCTACACTGACTCGAATTGGGTTGGAGATGGTGACAATAGGAAGGCTACATTTTGCTATGTGTTTTGTCTTGGTTCTTAACCCTTAGTCTAGTCTTTTAAAAAACAAAAGGTGGTTTCACTTTCGAACACATAAACATAATATTGTGTGTATTATGTGGTGTAGTGCATGTTGTCATAAAGGTGGTATGGACTTGACATCTCATGGGAGAACTTGCTTTTTCAGTCGAAATGTCAATTGTGATATATTGTTACATTCAAAGTGTGATACAGGTTGTAGAGAATCCTATTGCACATAGTAATATGAAGCATGTGGAGCTTAATGCTAATTACCTGAGATAGTTAGTACAAGATAATGTTTTGAATCTTCTTTATTGCGGGTCAAATGATCAAGTTGTTGATATTATTATGAAGCTTCTATCAGAAGCCAAGTTTGAGAAACTTTAGGCTATGCTTGGGCTTCAAGAATATGTGACTGTGGGGGGTGTACACAAATAATGTCACCTTCTTATATCCAAATAATTATGTTGATTGGGGGGGGGTGTTG
>SNQJ01S0016093.1:90931-120953 GCA_010110895.2 Picea sitchensis
GACTTCTTAGAAGGTTCTACTTCTAGAAGATTCCTCCTCTAGAATGTTCTTAGGTGATGGTAGCACTATATAAAGGGGTTCAAGCAATGTAATGAGATATGAAGATAATTATTGTATTTGGAGCGGTAGCTCAATAGGAGGATGCCCCCTTGAAGAGGTAAGTGAACATGAGAGGATCCCTTTCATAATAGGATCCATTGTATGATGTTGCCCCACCTCAAGGGTTTCTATACTAAAGTTGTGGTTTTCTATATGGTTTCATATATCTTGTGTGGTGATTGTATTCAGATATGTTTGGATCTATTGTGATATTTTGTATTCAAGTATTTGGTTCTTAACAGTGGATGGCCATCAATATCCACCTGGATCAATTCTAAAGTTCTTCTCTAAAGTTTGCATCTCTTTAATCGTTGCACCACCCATGCAGAGTGTTTTATCCATAAATTTCTAATAAGAAATTGAGAAATTATCATAATTTCTTAGCATCTATGGAGATCCCATTATGAACTAACAAATTAAGTAGATCTTGTAGTGCATCTCCCATTGAAATGAATAAACAACGAGAAATGAGACCTTCCCATTTTAGAGTTATTTTGTTATATTAAATGAGGGAAACTACTATATTGACAAAGATGGAAATGTTCATTACTCCGACCATGGATTTGGACCATAAGAGCTTATGCCACTTGAGCCCTTTTTTTATCAACATCACTAAAAGAAAATCCCAATCTCCATAGCTAGTTTAAAAACATGATTTGGTCCTTCCCTTTCTTGAAAACTCGAAAGCCTTTACCACTCTTCTAATGGCATCTAAGATTTTCATTTCTTTAACTAATGTTGTTTGTTTATGGAAAAGTATGTGTTCTATGCATGACCCTAATTTATCTCATTGCTTTTGCTATAACTATGAATTTGATGCTATATAATGAGATTGGTCTTCAATTATTAAGGTGATTGACATTATGTTGTAGGTGGACAATGAGTAGCCCATAGATGCTTTGTCTTCAAAACCTTGGTTCTTATGGTTGTTGCATTGTTATGTCCTTTGGTACTCAAAGTGCCTCTAATGTAGACATGATTTGGCTCCACTTGTTTCTTCTATAAAATGATTCCATTGTAAACATGATTTGGCTGCATTTATTTCTTTTCCAAAATGCTTATAATGTAGGTGTGATTTGGTTCCAATTGTTTTTTATTCAAACTTACTTTAATTGCCACATCTATTAATATATCTATTTCTATACACAAACATTGTTTACAATATCTACTTATGCATTTATTCTTGTATAAAGTTTTGATTGAATTTTTCACACATGTCTATTTCTATAAACACTTCTACCTAATAAATTGTAGCCAATCAACAAATAATAACATAAAAGATTAGATACAAAACCTCAATTAAAATCTATCTTTATTCTCTATGCATCATTTGTTACTTATTTTATTTTATTTTATATTTCACTTATATCAAATTAAAAGAAAAACATTGTTTACAATATCTACTAATGCATTTATTCTTGTATAAAGTTTTGATTGAATTTTTCACACATGTCTATTTCTATAAACACTTCTACCTAATAAATTGTAGCCAATCAACAAGTAATAACATAAAAGATTAGATACAAAACCTCAATTAAAATCTATCTTTATTCTCTATGCATCATTTATTACTTATTTTATTTTATTTTATATTTCACTTATATCAAATTAAAAAAATATATATAAAGTTCAAATATATAAACATGAACATGGTTCCATGCAACTTATTTTCAGTAATTCTTGCATATGGAACCCAATCATTTATTCACTCCATGACAATAATCTCCTACCCCAATGATATTTTAACATACGCTTTGCACTATTTATCTTATAACTTAATAGTCAATAGTAAATGTCACATGATAGTAAAGTTTCAATTATTTATTTAATTATTCTAGAAACTTAACTACCAACATTTTAATGTCCTATGGCTTGAAATTTAAAAACATTTTATTGGTGGTAAATGGGCCCTAACGTTCTAGTGCATTCTAACTAACACCAAGACCGGGTCTTCAACTTCAACCTTCTAGGTCACTTTGGTGGAAGGCCCATGATCCAGGGCTTTGGTCAAGGCATTGAATTCCAAGCCATGTGGAGGGGCACACTTGCCAATAAGGAAAAAGGTGAGAAAGGTCGTGATACACATACTTACAACATAAAACAACAGATATAAGCCGACAAACCCAACCACAATGTTCATTCTACTTTTGACAATCGTGGGTATAACATCTCCACGTAGACGTGCCCTCAACGATAAACTCTACTATACACATTTGACCAAGCAGAGATGGGAGGTTGGAGGCTCCTCCCAGGGTCTTTTTAAGGCAATGACCCTTGGAACGTAGGGGCATAACCTACCCTAAATTACGGATTTGAAAAAATACCCTACCCTAAATTAGGGATTTGAAAAAATTCAATACCCGAATGAGAAACAAAAGCAACTACTAATATTAGAATCCATCCATACCCCTGAAAAGCGAGGCAACAAAGGTTAGGAACCGACTAGGTTGGGGTAGAATGCATATATGACTCGGGGTTGAGAAGAGAAGAGAAGAAGACACAGCGTAAGATTCTAGTTTTTGGGTTTTCTTACACTACAATCAACCTAATTAAGGCTTCCATATAATAGATTCCATAGAAGCAGAGATTTGGAGAGTACAGAGTGTATTGGGTTTCGTGTATATATATGTTTGTATCTTAGTACTTGATGAAATCGAGATATAGAGCCAGAGCGAGCGGGAGAAAGAAAGTCATCGAAGTTCGTTGAAGACCAAGTGGGCCGAAGAAGGGCAGGCGAAGCATTCAGCAGTTGATAGTAGTAGCAACCCGTGCTCTTTTACAGCTGTAGTTGCTCAGTCTTCCAAAGGAATTCGAGCCGCTTTCAAGACTGCTTAGGTCTATATAACGGCATTCTTCTTCAAGAACGGGAACTGGAATTCAAGCGAACGGCCTCAATTCTCTGCCTGAACAAGGAAACCGGATCCACCGTGCCAATGGGTATGTTGTCTCTTTTTCTTTCGTTTTGTGTTTTGGGATTTGTTGTGTATTGGAGGTCTCAATTGGTGTGTTTTATTTTGAGAAACCCAATCTGAAATTTTGGTGCTATCGAGTTTTGGGCTTATGGGAGTTTTGTGTTTGTGCCAGAAATGGATTGGATGGCTTCTCTGGACATGGACGACGAGTATGAGAAACTGATTATAAGGATGAACCCTCCAAGGTCTGCTATTTCATTCCCTTGCCATATTTGTTGTTTGGTTTGTCTAACCCTTTGTGGAATCTTTCGACTTTTGGGAGTTAGGAATCCATGAAAGCATTCTTTTCCCAGTATGATAGCATGTTTGGATGCCATCACGAAGGATTTAGGAATCCATGAAAGCATTCTTTTCCTAGTAGGAGAACATGTTCGGATGCCACCATGAAGGGTTTTGGGACTGACCTTATCCTCTGAATTGGCTTCTCAGGGTTGAGATTAAAAACACCACATGTGAGAATGCAACCATTGTGCAGGTAACTTTCTTTTGCCTTCTGAGTTTAATTCCTTAAGAATTAGGGCGTTTATTTCGCTCCCTTGTGGTTTTTTCTAGGTTTAGTTGAAATCTGAGTTGATCTTCTTTCTACATGTAGGTTGACAGTGCTAATAAGCATGGCATTCTGTTGGAAGTTGTACAAGTGCTGACTGATTTGAATCTTTCGATTAAAAAAGCCTACATATCTTCTGATGGAGGATGGTTCATGGACGGTAAATTTTCTACCCATTTCATCTTTTCCTGACTTCATCATATATGGTGTGCTTTCGAGGGTTGTTTCCGTGACATTCTGGTATTATTCTTTGAATACATGTAACACTGCAACTTTTGGCTGTGGCAGTATTTCATGTGACAGACCGAGATGGCAAGAAGCTAACGGACGAAGGTGTAATTGGGTGTATTCAGAAGGTATTGATAGTTTTTCATTGACCTAGTCCAGAAAATTAGGACTATTTTCCCCATCTGGTTTTAAAGCTAACGTTAATCTCTATCAGCTTGTGACTCTGGATTTTTGTTTTGGTTGCAGTCACTGGGAACAAATGCCTGTTTCTTACCTTCTCTCAGGAGATCTGTAGGATTGAAGCCTGCGTCAGAGCATACTGCGATTGAGTTAACAGGAACTGATAGGCCAGGCCTGCTCTCTGAAGTATTTGCTGTACTTGTAGATCTCAAGTGTAATGTTGTAGGGGCTGAGGTATGGACCCATAACATGAGGGCTGCCTCTGTGGTGTATGTTACTGATGAGGCCACAGGTGCTCCTATTGATGATCCTGAAAGGCTTTCTAGGATCAGAGAGTTGTTATGCAATGTTTTGAGAGGGAATAATGATATAAGAGGCGCAAAGACAGTTGTTTCTATGGGTGTTACACATACTGAAAGACGGCTTCATCAAATGATGTTTGCTGATCGAGACTATGAAAGGGTTGATAAAGGTCGATCGGGATCTGCAGAAGATAACTTTAGACCTTTAGTGACTGTACATAACTGTATAGAGAAAGATTATTCAGTGGTTAGCATTTGGTGTAAAGATAGACCAAAGCTTTTATTTGATACTGTATGCACATTAACCGACATGGACTATGTTGTTTTTCATGGAACAATCAATGCTACAGGGCCAGAGGCATATCAGGTATGGAATAAACATCAATTCTTTTGAACAATTTGCCCAATCTCATCGTCAATTTGAAAGGCCTGTAATATTTACACTGTTTTTTGCTTTTTTTTTTTTGGCACCTGCCCCCTTTGAACTTAAGCTGTTCTTTACACTGCTTTCTTTTGGTTTTGAAGGAATACTACATAAGACATGCCGATGGATTCCCTGTTAACTCAGAAGCAGAGAGGCAACGTGTCATCCAATGTTTAGAGGCAGCTATAGAAAGAAGAGTCTCTGAGGTATGTACTGTGTCTTTTTCTGTTAGCAATTACAGGAATCGAAAGTTAGTGGCTAAAATAGATAAAGGATTTGTTGGAATATTAGCGACCTATCTTTATCTCTGCAGTACAGATCATATTTCCTATGCTCTGGGACATTTTTTGTGCAAGATAAGAAATATCGGTTTGCCAAGTTTTATGTTCAACCTGGTCATTGCAGGGATTGAGACTTGAACTACGCACTAGTGATAGGCCTGGCCTTCTGTCAGATGTGACCCGTATATTTCGTGAGAATGGTTTGTCAGTTACTAGAGCAGAAGTGACCACCAGAGGAGGAAAGGCTGTCAATGCATTTTATGTTACTGATGCAGCAGGAAATCCTGTTGATTCCAAAACAGTTGAAGCAGTTCGTCAAGAAATCGGGCAAGCAGTATTGCAAGTTAAAGAAAATTCCCCTTCTGTCAAATCTCCTCCACGAGAGACTGCTGTGAGGTTTCTGTTTAGTAACCTTTTCAGCTCCAAATCTCTGTACAATCTTGGATTGATAAAGTCCTTCTCGTAAATGTTGTATATATATGTTTCTGTATATCAGGAGAAAAGGGGTTTTTAGTTGTAGCCAAGAGCCTCCTAACAGGTGCCACTACCATGGTTTAAAAGATCTATTCAGCAGGCACTTCCTCCTTGCCCCAACATATTTGGCTTCTAATTCTTTATACAAGAATGTTAACCAGTATAGTTCTTCTCAACGATTCTGTTATTGGCATGTGGGTCAAGAGTGGACATACTGTTCAAATAGCTCTCTGATGTATATTATACTAGCTTGCAACATGACACCTCAATACAAGATTGGCAAGTCAGAGGATGTTGAAAAGGGCAATTAGTCATGGCTTGACCCTGTAACCATTTGTACAATGATGAAAAATATACTGTGCACTTGAATAGGAGTGCATATCTTGTATATAAAATTCTCTTCATTCTTCACAGGAATACAACTGCCAATGTTTGCATAGTAATTGTAACAAATGTTTTTTCATGGCCAATATAATTAAGCATATTTTTTTGTAGTGAGAGACTTATATTTCATAATTTTTGTGGTTCCAAAAGTGATTGGTTTTTATGATTTGTTTGAAGCTGTGATTGGTGTTGTATTGAGTCAGATTGTATTTTATAGTTACTCTGGAATCATTTCTGAGTAATTAATTGTACAAGTCTCTTCCTGTAAAAGTTTTATTTCAATTTTCGGATTAGGCCTGGCAATGGTTGCTTTGGTTATTGTAAATAACGCTGCATATGATTGTCAAGCTAGTCTTAAGCATAATGTGTTCCAGAAATTCCAGTGATTTTAACAGATTTGTGATTTGGCATGATTTGGTTACAACGTGCCTTTCTGATTCTCACTTGCACCTCTTTGTGAGGCATGGTTTTAGAAAGCGGTCCACTTATAACTAATTTTGTTTACCAATAAAATTTATTAAAACTTCACAGGACTTGCGAGTGATGACTTACAGGAAATGATTATAATGTATACACAATAGCCTAACAGTGGCATGGCTGGATTCCAGGAAAGTACCTAATATGAAGGGTGGAAAGAACACATATATATCGATGAGAGGGATCATTTCATTATGAGATTAGTGACTGTTTTGAAGCCATCTGGATTAATGTTTAATGTTTGTTTCTTCGATGCCCCAAGAGCAGCATGAAAATGGTCTGTATTTCCAGGCAAGAAGGATTGTATAGGAGGCTGTTGTCTAGAGAGTAAAAACTGGCCATGGTTCATACAAAGACATACCTGGATGTCAAGGAAAGACATAATATGAAGGGGGAAAGAGCACATGTAATTATAAGAAGGATCATTTTAATCAGAGACTAGTGACTGTTCTGAATAATGTTTAAGGTTGTTTCTTCGATGCCCAAAGAGCAGCTTGAAATTGGTTGGTAACTTGGTATTTCCAGTCACAAAGGATTGTAAAGGAGGCTGTTGTCTAGAATATACGCGGAGTCATGTTTTTTGATAAATACGAACAACCTTGAAAGGTTTGACAAAGTATAGTGGTAAGATAGTCGAACCGAGGATGTGAAATAAGATAGTCGAACATGTTTTGTATTGGTAGATTGTTACCATTGATTAACCTCAGGCCTCCAGTGGTGTATAGAAACTAAATATCACGGGCTTTATCAAATATGTTAAGTATCTCTTCATCAGAGTCTAAAATGGGATTGCAATGGAGTGGTTGAACAGCACATTGGAGAATATCTGGATGCACATCTAGAAGTCTTTTGTACTTCAGCTATCATTCTATTTTAATTAGTGGAACTATATTATCTATTAGCATAGATTCATGTTAACCTCATATTTATTTGGCACCAAGAGATTTAAAAACTCAATAGGATAACTCCCAAAGTTTCGACCACTTGTCCTCTATTATGGCATTTTTGGAGCTCAAATCGGGCAATTACGATTTTTCTATTGCTGTGATAGTGAAATTTTTTGCTGAGATTGTAAGATGTGGGTGGCCTTGTGGTTTTTGATAATTTTGAATCTATCTGTGTGCTATTTTCAGTACCCAATTTCATCTATTTCAATGTGTTTGTGGCTTGGATTTGGCTTATGTTAAGTAGAAAAATGATCCAAAACATTGGTTCATTATCCTAGTCTATTAATAAGATAATTTTGAATCTATCTGTGTGCTATTTTCAGCACCCAATTTCATCTATTTCAATGTGTTTGTGGCTTGGATTTGGCTTATGTTAAGTAGAAAAATGATCCAAAACATTGGTTCGGTATCCTAGTCTATTAATAATAATCCAGGATTAATATGGATTTATGCTAGTTGTCACACACAACAATTTTATTGCTTTTTCCGCCCAAGGCAGGTCCGCAATTTTACTGCTTTTTCCGCCCACAGGCAGGTCCGTATTGGATGGCTGGGTACCATATTTATTAAAATTCAAAATTTCGTTTGAAACTGGTCTGAATATTTACTGAAACTGCATTGTAATTCCACTCGGGGTTTCTACTACAGCACATAAACCGGATTTCAATGCAACTCTCTGCGGAATTTACACTCTGCATAAACGGAGATCTGATTTCTGTGGCCATTTATCAAATTCATCCACGCATTCAACATTTAACACTCTTAACAAATATAATATAAGATATTATATAAGATAACATACGTCTTTTTTTCATCATGTTGTGCTTATGGAAACCCACTGTGTAGCACCGATTTTCCTCCCACTGATGAGTACTCATGGATACCATCCCCAAGGTAGGGTACGACGAAACAAATGTGAACTCTGCCTACAGGGACTCCATCTCAGGGATAACCTATCCTTTGACTCATCTACAATGCATCTCAATAATGCAGATTTATCTAGGTTCTGTAACACTGCTCTATCAACTTATGGGCTTCTTCTCTTCGGCCACTCCTTAACTCGGGCATTTCACCGTCAAATGTATACACTACCTCGGGAATCCTTTACTACTAGAGCATAATTAAGCCAAGAATATGAATATCCTAGACCGCTGATTATATCTCTGAGAGACTTGTTAGAGTTCAAAATTCTAGGGCACTCGCGAATTTCAGGAAACCATCGGCACTATTAGAGTTGATACCCGACATGGGTTTATTCGGTGGCTGTATTTCCCTCTCAATCCGAGCTCTCCACAATGCAACCATTCTCCCATTCTCTTTCCAATAGTTGCATTGTTGATGCTTCCATAACAACTCACATCTTACCAAATTTTATACGAAGCCTTGCATGCCATGTTAGAGGTGTTGATCATTGTAGTGCTGAGGAGAGACAACTACATTCAAACTTACGACAATTCTATCCAAAGGAGAGATTAAAACTTTTTTTTTCTTCTGCTATTAAATAGAAACTTTTAAATAGTTTTCAACACTACTCCAATATACACATTTCAATAAGAGCATGTATACTAATAATTTTTGATTGTATTTATTGAGGGGAATGACTTAAGTGGTGGCGAGGTAGATCTTGCACTCTTTCCATTTGGATTTAAATCCCCAATGAGATTTGATCCATTGTGATAAGGCTAGAAGGGTAGGTGTCTCCACACTTGGGACTCCCAAAAGAAGTGTTGGACATCTTGGTCTTTGCTAAGCCATTAGTTATTGGTATATGTGGAAGCCTTTTAGTTTGAGCCTAGTCCAGGTCACTCAATTCCCATGGTTTAAAAAAAAAACTTTTAGTTGTATTTTCTATAAATTATTTTTTCATTGAACATAATAACTAGGAATCTCGAACATATTATGAACATACTAATAAGATTTTTGAGACACTCATTATCCATGAGACTTTGGTTATGCACATTCAAGGATGTTCTAGAGTTTACATGCATATAGTGGGAGTTGATTTGATCTCAAACCTAACCCAGGTCATTAACGACTTAATGATTTCCATGATTTAAAAAAAACAAAAAAAAAACTTATAATTGTATTCCCTATACAATTATTTTTTCATTAAACATAATAACTAAGAATCTCAAACATATTATGAACATACAATAAGATTTTTGAGACACTTATTATCCATGAGACTCATTATGGTTTATGACCATTCATGGATGTCCTAGAGTTGACATGCATCTTAATTCACAAATATTCATTGACCACTCAAAAATTCAATCCCAAAAGCATGAGTTAAGATAATTGAATTTAGTCCAAAATGACAACATATATTCTACCATTGATTCCTTATTAATGATTTAATTTCTATGGTACAACACATCTCTACCTTTTAAATTCAATGTCAATCAACACATCTCTACCTTTTAAATTCAATGTCAATCAACACAACTGTAATATTGAAAATTTTTAATTAAATCAAATCAAATCAAATCTACATGTCTATCCAAAAGTTCTACTTAAATTTAAGGAATCATCCCTTGATTATTAATAAAAACATTACTGACAATCATTAAAGATTCTCATCAACCAATACTAATAAAWGAGATGTTGGGAAAATAACTATGATTATCCATGGATATTTTTACTATTAAGGGGTGATATTCATATATCATTATTTCAATGAGTGGTTTACATAACTCCATAATGAATTTAATCAAAGCAACAACTTATTAAATTAAATGTTTATTATCCAAATAACGTTGATAGCTAGATATGACAAGTATAACCAACAATCATTGCTTTTACCTTTAACATTTTATTCATATAATCTGTCATTAACATGAAGAGAACGATAATTTATATGCCAATAAAAACTCTCATTCTTTGCACTATAATCTAGTTCATACATTTAATAAACACTTGACAGAAAAACTAACAAAACAATGATACTCTCTGAGTGTTTCTATGAAACATTCAACAAGCAAACTACTAATCACTCTTTCTTGTATATTGTCTTTTAAAATAAATTTTTTCCCTCTTCCAAATAACTTCAACATTTTTGTTTTGATATTATCATGGAAATGTAACTCCACCATAAATTCCTTCAAGTGTATGGAAGCATTATTATTTATATTACAACATATGTTAGCTTCCAAACTAGAAAGCAAATGAGCTCTCTAAACAAGTGTTGCTTCTTGTCGAAGGTTCTTTAGCCTTTTATGAATTCTTCGATGGTCAAGAGCATGAAGCGATGGAGTTTCATTTCTAATTTTTGTTGTTGCTTAAAGAATGAACAATTCCATGTTTGTAAATGTTCTTGTTGTATGGTTTTTTGTGTATCAAGTGTCGACTATGTAGATCAATTTTGTTTTGTTTGTAGTCCAAATTTTGATGGAAGGTATATCTTCTACTCTGTAAGGTCTATATTTGGTCCATGTTTGTTCAAAGGTTTAAACGTTGTGATTTCAATTTCGATGAGTCTTTGAGGACAATCAACATGTATATTATTTTTTGGAATATAATGATTTTTTTCTATGGAAAAAAAATATTATGAGCTGTAAAATTAGAAAATGAATTAACCGAGTTTTGACTTTACAACTCAATATGAGAACTGATTTTAACAATAAAACATCTGCAACAAATTATACAATCAAAGACAAATATAGAGGACCAAAATACACTATCAGATCATGCATAATTTACTCACAAAAGACTTGATTATCAAAGTACATCAAGGTTGTGTTTTTCCTAAGAAAAAGAGCGGTCGACTATGTGATCTAGATGGACATTGTGGCCGCCCACCTATTCGATTGGATCAAAACACAGTTTCCATCTTGGTAGTTTTCTACAGTTTTTCGGGTCCCAAACTTTCGGGGTTGTTTTGAGGACCTAAACGACGTTTTTTTTGACGTGGCAGCGCCCAATGGATCCTATAGGATTTATTGGGGTGTTTAGAATATGCAATCCTCGGCTAGAACTTTCCGAAGGGGTATCGAGCGCCCCAAATGGAGATCGTATGCAAAAGTTATGCCCTTGGGAAGTTGATGTATCAACTACCTCCATCGGGGCCCACAAACCTTTTGGCGTTTCATCTTCCGGGGTCAAGGTTTTGGATGTTTAGGGTTTTCTCATTTATGATTTATGCTAAAATGGCCTTTGGAGCCTCATTGTAATCATCTTCTTGTAAATGAGCGTAGCCGTCACATCTCTTCTCAGAAATAAACTACAACCATTCTAGCAAGTTCATTTCACTCTATATTTTCTTTTACAGTCTCTGCATATTTCATTCTTTAATAGAAATTGAGTATTACTGTATCTCTGTGTTTCTGGCCTATTTTTGTGTTTCATTTCATTCCCTCATAAAACTGGATCACTATGAATTTCCATTTATTAGACACGGTTGGTTGCGGTTTTCCAATATTAAACCTCAGACTACCCCTTAAATCTTTAGAAAATAGAAATCACAAGGAAAGATGAAAAATAGTGAGTTGGAAAAATCCAAAAGGCTCGCATGAAAGCTATGCGTGGATTATATTTCTAGGAATTGCATGTTATGTAGTCTATTATTATCTCCTCAAGAATTTATGAGTATGAGAACCAAAGCTATGGGAAGAGAGTCTATATGAAAGAGTCCTTATGATATCAAATTGTAGTGAGAATCCTTGGTCTTGAGTTGATACCAATATTGAGTGTTGGGCACCAAAATTAGTGTGATTAAAGATTATAGCTATTAGCCATTCACTTGGCTATCTTGCCATGATACAACTCTAGATTGTGCTTGTTTGATGGAGGTGGACTTGGGACTAAGTAGGAGGCCTTTGGGTCTTGGGAGCCCACGAGTACAATGATGAATACAAAGGTAATCATTCATATTGTAACTCATTTAATAAATATAGATCTATCTCCCCCCGATTTGTTTTTTATATGTTTATGGATGTCTTTTGCATCTTTAATGAGATTTTGTCGTTCTAATTAAACTTGAGTTATTAGAGTAAGACTTTATTCATGCAAGTTTCTATTTATTGTTTTATGAAAGAATGAGGAAGGTATTTTTTGTTGGATGATTGTGAAGCAAGGAAGCTAGAGAAAGATCAAGCGAAAGCCATAGGATACTTTGGACAACCATCTAGAATTGGGTATTCTTCTCCTTCCTTCTCTCATTTACTTTTGAAAATGCATATTAGTCTTAGGAGAAATAAATATATTGTCTATCCCTTTGTTTTCCATTGAAATGAACTCATTCGATGGGGGTTTGATTCTCATTCATAGGTAGTTTTCCCTATAAAAATGTCCAAAACTTGATCCTAGTTGATGAGTAATTTTTCCAACCCTTTTGATCCTTGCCTTTTTCAACTCAATGAGTGCTAACTGGTTTCCACCTAACCATACCTAGGGGAAACCTTTTTCACTGGGGACCCCCAAGCTATGTGGGTGCACAACCAAGATCTAAAATAGATTCACCAATATAATATGCAACATTAATGTGTTTTCCATTTATTAGACATGTGAAAGCAATTCACCTTTGACAAGGGGATTAGTATAGCAATAATGCTCAACTTTCTTCTAGAGACAACTTACCATGCAAGTTTAGTTAAACAATTTTTTGACATAATTTCAATAACATTTTCTTACAGTTTAGGATCTTTCCCAATCCCATGGATACCCTTAAATTTATAGGATTCAAGAGGCTTGACACCTCAACATCATGCAAATTTCCCCTTTTATTATTTCCGTAGTTACTAACATTCACCCCCCACCTTTTTATTTTTTATTTATAATTTTAATTAGGTGAATAATCACCCCTCAATGTGTCACATTTAGAAATTTCTTAGTAAATAATTTCATAAAATAATTCATTTTTCTTCCATTAAAATAATTATATTTCAAGAAGACCCCCTAAAAGTGGACAACTTTGTTATGAACTAATACCACCATGGGATTCACTTATAGTTACGATTGTGACCCTTGAGATGTTTCTGGCTAGGAAACTATACCAAGGCATCCATTACTTTTGATTGATTTTTACTTTAAGTTAATTTGTCCTAAAACAAAGTGTTTGACTGATTCACTTCAGGCCTTAATTACTAATCTTCAATACTTTAACAATCAAATTTTGAGGGCATCATTTCAATGTTTCAATCAATTAAATCTTTTAAGAGACGAGAAAAGAATTAAGAAGAACAAAAATGATAGCAACATAATGTATCTCTTGAAAAATATTATTTTACTTCTCAATTAGAAGAAATTATGCAAATATGTATCTGAACTAAGAATATACATTGAACATAAATGAACAATTCGTTTCTATTAAAAAATGTATAATAAAAATTAAGCACATGTCCTCTTAATACTCATAGTATGTCGAAAAAATATGTAGCTTTAATGATCCCTTTGACAATTGCAATAGTAGTAGTACTACTAAATTATTACAATTTCACTAACAGATACATCCAAGAGTGAATTTATGAAAATGGAAACAACATAAGAGAGAGAAATCACATGAGATGAAACACATAAATTTTCAATCACTCAAAACCCTGCCAAAATTTTATTAAATATCTCTTTCCTTAGCCCAAAAAGATCCTCTTATAATCAATGGGATTTTGTTTAATTCCATGATCTTTATGAATGATGAGCCTTTCCTAAAAGAATGCAACTTTTTCTACATCTGTCTCTTTAATTTTTTTCTTAACAGAGATTTCTTAGGAAAAACAACTATTTAAAATTGTCTCCTCCTAAGAAATCTCAATCAAGATCATGCTATTGATCAGAAACAACATTTCAATCTCAACAGAGGAGCTATCTCTCCTTTTACATGCCTATTTAAAAATCTGTTACGATTTGATCAAATCTGATCTTTATAGAACAAAAAATCGTTTCTCATGATTAATAATTTCATTCTGTACTTTGATTGGCTATAATAAATATAGATCCTCTGACATGTCATGGATGAATATATATGTGTCATCATTTTAATATGATTAACGATCTCCAATCATTCTATAATCTTGATCTTTCACGAGTGATAAGACCTTCATATAACCTGACTTGATAACTAATTGTAGCTTTTGTTGATGATAAAGACTTTAATTGTTGGAATTTTGGTGAAATAATTAGGTATGATTGCATGACAACTAATATTTGGCCGTGAAGTCTACTTTTGATAATGTCAATTGGTATAAATAAGTGCCAAATTGGACTTATCATACCCTTTGTGTGCATAAACCCAACCTTTCACATGCCTTCATTTCAATGATTTGGCATAGCTTGGCATATTTTTAGTTGTCGGATCAAATCACATTTTACTGGACATGTGGCATACATTTATTCATATATGTCATTTTAATAAAACATGATTTTCTTTTTTACCCATTGTTGTCATTTGGGACACATGTCATCTCTACGTTGATTACGGGGGGGGGGGATTGATTGTGGACTGATGATATGAAACATCAAGGGCGCAATCATTTCTATAATGAAACATGCATTTTAATAATACAAACCATACAATAAAACTATATAAGATTAAATTATTATTAAAGTTTCTACTAAACTTTAATAATAATATTTTATTTACCAAAACTTACACTAAACTAATAAATATTTAAATAAAAACTAAATCAAACTAATATAAACAACTCATGAACCTTATACAACTTAAAATGAATCAAACTTCTATGCTATTTTTGAAACTAAGCTAGTTCTAAATTTTATTTAAATATTGTTTACAAAGTATAAAAACCCTTACAACTTTAATAAAACCTAACTTCATTATACATTCAAACTTTATTTCTAAATTTTAACAAAAAAATAGATCTTGTTACAACATCTGGCTCCATCTGGGGATTATGTCTCCCTGCGAGGCACAAAAGAAACGTAGACCATGTGACCATGTGCCTTATATCGGGCTATGGAGTCTTTATTCTTAGTAAATGTTAATTTCTCTTGAAAACAATGAATACGACCTTTTCTTCTCATTTGTGTAATTATTCTGTAATTGAAGAGACCGAATCACTACCATATTTTAGAATTTAACATGTTTATATAGAATGTGACTAGAGAAAGATAAAAAGTTTTTTACTCATCTAACTTTACTCCATAATTGTTTAGGGTAATACTATCATAAGTTTTAGCTGAAGAGTCAAATTTATAACTAGTGTTTTGTAACTCAAGGGTTTTAAGATTCCAAAGGTAATTATTGAGGTGAGAACAAAGTTGTTTATGAGGGAATTGAATTTAATTGAGTATTAAAATAAAGATACTCATTGGTATTCTTTCTCAATGCCATGGTGTTGCTACCCTTCCAAAAAGAGTCCATAGCCTATGGTGTAGTCATCCTAACATCGAAGGCCTTGCCTCACCGCCAACGAGCATCCATAGCCCCGATGAATATACCTGCATTTCCCACTTGAATTTCCTTTCACCATCTCTCTAATTGCTTTGACAATTTATAACAGATAGGGGAAATCAATATGTTTTCACATCTAAGGGATGATGTCTGTTCATCAAGGACAAGTTAGAAATATCTGAGTGATAAAGTATACTCACAAAGTTTCTCATCCCCTCATTTCTAACTCTTTCTTTCCAAAATATACAATTTAGCACTTGTATTGAGTAAAACAACCAATTATAAGTTTGACACTTGAGCCTCTACCTAGAAATAATGATCTAAAACATACCTTTTCAACTTATGATGAGAAAATAAGTTGAAATGTTCTCTTTTTTTGGTTTCGTAATAACATGTTAAAATATTCATTAGTAGTTGGAGCAATCTTTTCTATTAAGATTTTGAAGTTTGAAAAGATAAGGAATTATCTATTTTCAAGAGAAGGTTTATTAAGTGATGTACTTTGCTATACTAAATCTAACAAAAGAGTGAATAAACTATCCTAAGAAAACACATTTTAGTTTTATTTATTTAGGTCATACTTAATGATCGATATAACTTCACAAATCATAGTTTAGAACAAAACTTATTTCAAACTATTTAATTAGAAATCCTTTAAAAACTAAAATATTTAAAAGAAATGCTAAAGAAAATCGGTTATACACAATGAATGAAAAATAAAACTTTGAAATTGAATGAAATGCTTCAAGAACCGCCCATTCAGAAACAATTCCAACAAATCTCCTTCCATATTTTGAAGGGAGAATGAATTGTTTCCTTCAACTGCAACAATCTTGTAAGGTCCAAGCCACAAATGATCAAACCTTCCATGCTTTGTGTTAACACTAGAAGTTGTTCTTAGACTGCTTCAAGAACAAGCCTAACACCCATCAGTATTTGAAAACTTAGATCAATTTAAATTGGGTGGATCAACAGGAAAGAACAAGAAGGAGGACAATAGTCTGATTGTAGATCCGTGATCTACCATTGGGAATGGAGTCAAAACCACTCTGCAGATTAAAGGCAATCAAGCTAAATATAAGGTTAAGAGTTTATATGATGATGATTAGAAGAAAGGAAAGTGAACAACATAATAATGTCTACTAAACAAAGATCCTCTCCGCATAATAGATTGAAAATAAGTTTGAATAGAAACAATGATTAACAAGCCATCTACATCAGATCCTTTGCTGCTCAGGGTTCCATTAATCAAAGGCAACCTTTTGATCCTCAAATCCTGCGATATATTCAATCAAGAAGATAACAAAAGAAATGGGTAAACAAAAAAAGAAACAATATGATAAACAACTCTCATGAATCTCTAATGGAAGAAATGCTAATTACAATAGGCCCTCAAGCTTACAATTGAGCAACTAAACTACTCCTCCAACTCTCTCCTCTCTTGGACCATGAATCCAGCCCTTTCCTTCTCGAAATCCATTTGATATATAGTGAATGATCTATATCTACCCTAAGGAGGTCGAAACCAAGGAGCTACATATGATCCTCCTCCATTTAGGAGTCTTGTTATAAAAGATTCCAACAAAAACCTAACAAATTCCTATTTTTTTGGATCTTGTCTATTGAGATAAATGCCTTTTGAAACAGGTTATGATGCTTGATCTGGAGATGGGAACACATATCCCTCATGTCCAACTAAATCCTAGGAGGCCATTCAAACCTTACCTGACAATTGTCAACCTTCCCATAGCTCGAATTTGTCAGTCTGTTAGAGTTTTCAATGCCTTTGATAATATGCGCTGTGAACTTTCCTGTAGGTGATGTTTTTATATTTTCTCCAACAATACATAATGGGCCGGGCTGAAATTTTGTTGGACAGTAAAAAACATCATGTTTTTACTCCACAACAAATTTCATAGGAACCCAGATTGGAATTCAAAAGTTATGATCAAAACAATTCTCTATTGTGTGCTAATGCTTACAAACTGTCATAAATTACCCATGCAACAACCTGTTTCAATTTACCAAAGTTTTTAACATCTAAAAATTGTATCATGTGTCCATTTAAGCTACAAAAGCTTCATAATCTTGGTACATGACTATAAGAAAGCATCAAAATAGCTAATCAACCTTACAATTCTATGTGCTAACACTTTCAAGGATCTTCTCTCCCGCCATCCCATTTCAATACTAAGTCACTAGGAATAAAATTTCTTTTTTTCTTTCCGATAAAAAATGGTTTTCATTTTGTCTTGATATTCATGAAATTTTTCATTGAATTGCTCTTTGGTATGTTTTTTTTCATTAGTTAAATATCCATGACTTGCGGGATTGGTCTGTGGCTGAGATGCCATGACCCAGGGGAATCTAAGCCGTCAAAATCACGTGGGGATCGCACCTGGCCTGGACCACTCCAGCCCTTAACGTGGATGGATTTGAAGTGTCCCTAGAGGTTTCAAACTGATGACTTCACTTAGTACAGAGTGCCTTAACAACCCACTCCCTCATTGAATGCTCTACCCCACAGGGACTTTCTCTCTGGTATGTTTCACTTCAATTGACTGGTTCATTTTTATGGTAATGTCATTAGGCTCTTCTTCATTGTCCTATAGTAATTTTATCACATGCAAGGATAGATTAATAGGACGAACAACATCAATTCCATAAATTAATTTGAAAGGAGAGATACATGTGGATCTTTTAGTGATGATTCTGTTGGTCCATAGTGCAAATTTTAAGTGAGAATTCCAAGCCCTTTTATTATCGGTTAATACTTTCTTTATGACTCTAATCAAACTCTTGTTGTATAACTCTATTAATCCATTAACTTGTGGGTAATAGGAAGTAGAATGTCCAAGAATAATATTATATTTTTGAAAAAAATCTTTCATCACAAGGGACTTAAAAGCTTGAGCATTATCATTTATAATTTTCCTAGGGAATCCAAACCTAAAAATGATATTTTCTTCAAGAAATTTGATCACAACTACATTAGTATCAAAATTGGTAGGAATTGCTTCCACCCACTTGGAAAAATAATCCGTTGTAGTTAAGATCCACTTATTTTGTGCACTAGAAGTAGGATGAATTTCACCTATGAAGTCTAAGCCCCATTGTTAGAAAGGAGCTTAAACTTTTATTGGCACCAATGGAAAGGAAGGAAGTTTTTGTTTACCTACAAGAATCTGACATTCTTTACAGGATCTTACCTTGACATTCACTTCTGAAAATAGATTTGGCCAATAATAACCAGTTCTCAAAATTTTGGATACTGTGGATCTCCAAGCGTGGTGTCCTCCACATATGCATTTATTAAATTCATCTATGATTCCTTGAGTCTCTTCTTCAACAATATAGTTTAACAATATTCACAAAGGATCTTTCTAGTAATTTTTTTCATCTATTATACAATACTTGATTGCTTGAAGTTTGAGTGACCTAGATTTAGCTTGACTAAAATTAGATGGGCATTCAAGAGTTTGTAAATAAAACACAATATTTTTGTATGAGGGAGATAAAGAAAAATTATCCCGAACCTTTATTAGGGGCTGCTACAAATTCGTTTCCTCAAATTCTATTGAAGGTTGCTCTGATATTTATGTAACTTGATTTATTCCAAGAACTCTGCAATTTGATTCAACTATAATCTTTGCTAAACCTTGATCTTTAATCAATTTTGTAGGTTTTATTTCAAGGTCACATTCCTAAATTTTTTCTATCCATTTTCCTCTTTTTCCATTAGTATTAGGCTAATTCAATACTTCTTTTACTGTGTTGCTATGAACATATGCAACTGTTTTGGAATGAAGAACATAAACTCTAAAATACTTGAGAGCTTTAACCAATGCATAAGCTTGTTTTTGTATGATGTTATATTTAAGCTCATAATCTCTTAAACTTTTTCTAAAGAATGAAATTGGTTGTTCCTGATTATGTTCATTTCTTTGTAAAAGGACTACAACAATTGTGTTATCAGAAGCAACATAGAAGATGAGGAATTGTTTTGACTAATCTGGGTTTATAAGAACTGGTGGTTCTCCTAAGGCTTTCTTGATTTTATCAAACAAATATCTATCCTATGAAGGCCATTTAAGTTCATTATCCTTTTAAAGCATGTATGTGATATCTTTTACCACTTCAAAAAAATTGGAATGAATCTTCTCAGTAAATTTATCTTTCCAAGAAAAGACTGAATCTCTTTCTTGTTTCTTGACATACTGATTACCTTAATTTCTTCAACATGTTCATGGTCTATCTTTACTCCTTCATTTGAAACAATATGTCCAAGTAGTTTACCTTGCTACATAGAAAAATGATATTTTTTAGGACTAAGTGACAAACCATATTTTTGGCATTTAATAAAAGTTTGCCTAAGATGTCTTAAATGATCATCATCTGATTTGGAGAAAAAAAATAGACCATCTTAATAAATCACAATGAATTTGTCCTTTTATCCAACAAATGCTATATCCATTGACCTCTGGAATGTTGCTCCTGCATTCATTAGCCCCAAGGGAATTTTTTCATACATAAAAGTTCCCCAAGGTGTAGTAAATGAAATCATCTCTCAGTTTTTTTCATGCACAACAATTTGGTTATAACTTGAAAAACCATCAATCATAGATATCTGATTAGCTTCCACTGCATTTTGCAATACATGATCCATTTTAGGAAGATGATAATTATCCTTTAATGAAGATCTATTTATGTTTCTAAAGTCAACACATAGTTTTATTTCACCATTCTTCTTTCTAATAGGTACCAAATTTGCAACCCAGGAAGAATATCTAAGATTAAATATGATTTTTGCATCTAATAATTTCTTCAATTCCTTTTCAATGACCGGGAAGAGAATAGGATTCGCCTATAATTAATTTCTATCTAAATGGTTTATATCCCACTTTAAGTGGAATTCTATGCTGAATTATGCTGGTGTCATAAGTCTTTAGATCTTCATAAGACCATGCAAACACTTGAATAATTTCTTTAAGCAAATCAACACACCTGAACTTCTGATAAATAGGCATAAGTTTTGAGATCTTGATATTCCTTGGTTGTTTTTCATATCCAATGTTACAATCTCCCACTTCTTCTATTTTAGGATGAACAATAGGTTTAACATCAACATCATCTTTATTGAATAGTTTCTCCATAGACACTAGTCCTTTTGGAATTTGATTGTTTCTTAATACCATCATTTTATGGTTAGCAATCATATTTTGTAATTTAGTATCATAATGACTATTATGATTAATTTTCTCATTATCTTTGTCATCTTCTAGTCAATATGAGTTGCAAAAAAATCATCAACCATTTCCAAGAACTTTTTAATTTGCCGATCATCTTCAAATACCTCCCAATGTTTAACATTGTTAGGAATTGGAGGTTTGTATTTCATTTCCACTTCATATTTTATATTTGGTACCTCAGGGGGTCTGAAAGTGCTTGCTTCTACTGTTAAAGAATCAAGTTGTTTATTTTCATGTCTTGGTATTGCATGGATATTGAATGCTAAAAATATATTTTTAATTAAATTCCAAGCAAAATTCCTATAGGATCTCATCCTACGATGTTTAGCTTGATAAAACTTCCTCATTTGTTTAACAATTAATTCTGCATCACCATAGAGAATAAGATTTGTAATTTTCATTCTTCTAAAAACTTCTAAACCTAACACTAAAGCTTCATATTCACAAACATTATTCATGGAATCTGTTTCAAATTGTAGTATGAAAGAAAATGGAAAGAGTTTTCCAGAAGGTGAAATCAAGAGTATACCTGCTTCAACACCTTCCGAGGAGGAAGCTCCATCAAAATACATTTTCCACATTCCATATCCAGTCTTTTTATTTTCGCTCAAAGGATTATTTACAATTTCTGTATCATTATTTACAGATAAAATAAACCATTCCAAGTCTTGATCCTTTGAATAAACAAGATAACTATTAGGATGATTGGGATCACTGACTGTGTAAGCTAGTTCAGTTTCCCTATAAAGTCTCTTGGTTTCTCCACCAAACCTAGGATCGTAGCATATGTCATGTCCATTTGTAAAGATCCACCTAATTTACTTGCCCAGGATCTAGATAAAAACATCGCATAGTTTATAGGCACATCTGCCTCAACTATATCCATTAAAACACTTTTCACAGGAATTTTGGCTAAATGTACTACAATATTTTTGATCATTCCTAATCACCTAACCTTTCTTGCATCAAAGGAGTAAATATCATGATATGGTCTTGTGATCTATAGGCTTAGATTCTCCATAACTATTTTAGGAATTAAATTGTGCGAAGCCCCTGAATATAGCATGCAATTTTGTAAGAGATTGATATGAAAATCCTTAGACACCACTTATTTCTTTACTTATATACATGCAATGTCTAAATTGATCCAAAATAATTTATTAATCGTATTGGGGTGGTTTGCAAATTTCTGATGATGTGATTTTTAACCAAAACCTCATAAACTAAAGATCAACTTGCTTGATGATAGTGAGATGACACAATGGAAAATAAAAGAACTAAAATTACATACTTTTGTTTCATCTTTAAGTTCCATTCATTCCAATGAAAACAACCTTCTCCATCTCAAGTATAAAAAACACATGTAAACAGACTTACATATGCCAATTTAATGGGTGCTCTTAAATTCTGTTACTCAAAACAAGAAAATAACTTCACCATTGAAATCCTTATAAAATTTTGAAACTTTTGACTATAAAGTTGACCAATTTCCAAACTAGCTCAATTTCACGCTCTTTGGCACACAAAACAATGCATTAAATGCCCATTAATGACAAATTGAGAAAAAAAGTTTTACAAATGAAATCAAATCACAAAACAAACCTCATATTCAGGATCCTTACAAAAAATCATGCATAATTGTTATATAACACTTGAAATTCCATCAAGGTGCCATTTGACATGCTTTACGGTGCAACACCAAACTTCGCTTGTACTTGCACGTGATTCTGTACCATCCACATAGTATCAGAATCCATGGACCTCGAACTCCATAAAATATTTGGATTTGTGCAATCTTAGTCTATGTGCACACCTTAGGATGCGTGCCCATATATAGGCTCAACCTCCAAAACCGTACCCAAACTTTAATGCAACTTCATTACCAAATTTGGTAGAATCTTTGCTAAATATGGGGTGTTGGTGTGTTGGTTAATAACTCCCTCTAAAAAGGTGGAGGTCAGGGGTTCCATCCACTTCCATGCATTAATTTTATGGTTATAAAACCATATCCATTGGTTGTATATATATATATATATATATAAGTTATAAATCCTGCACATATAAGGTTAATCCCCTTTCCATGGATAGGTGTGGTCGTGTGGTAATACATTAAAACCATAAGCTAGGGGTCGAGGGCTAGGCCCTTAGACCCTTTTAAACCCCAAATGAAACATTACAACATTTTAAATATAATGTGAAACATATATAGGTTAGGTTGTAATGTGTGGCGCATTGGTTGTGGCGAGTATGTTAAGCCTTTGGTGGCTATGGAGGTCATGGGGTTGAACCCTGTTGACTCCAAAAATTTTACAATACATTAACCAATATTCGTCAATGGGAGGTTTCCACATGGAAATCTCTCATTGGCTATCTAATGCTAGGTGTCAACGAACCATTCATCCACTTGGAGGTACAACTCAAATGTCTAGTCAGTTGTACAATCAACTTACGTGTCATCTTGGGGGGATGGCCACGTCACCCGTAAAATTGTGCGACGTGTCACTGTATGAACATGACATGTGTCCTTTTTACCCCTTTGACTTTTGACCTTGACTCAAACTTTTACCACTTATAACTTTTGCATAAGAGCTCCATTTGACTTGTCATTTGCGCCATTGGAAAGCTGGCGACATGCTCTATGCAATGATGCTATTTTCAAGACGATTTGAGATACTTTAATTTTGAGCATTTAGCCCTTGGGACCTCTGTGAGAGTTCCAGATCCTTTTGGACCTCTATGAGCATTCCTCAAATCCTCCTGGATCACACCTTCCCATTGACGAACTTTTGGACCTCCAAAAGTATAAATATTCAATATCTGAGTGATGATAACTCTAACTCACTCTTCCATCTCACTAAAATGTTCTGATCAATAACTTAGTGATGAAGTCTCTTCACTCTTCCCTCTTGCTGATTCTTTGGAAATAAGTCTTCATCTTGGGTCTTCGATCTTCGGTACTAGATCAATGCACTTCTATCTACTTCTCTGGAATATAGCTTTGACTTTGGCCTTTGGCACTGTAGCTAATATGATATATAGCTCTGGTTCTGGCTCATAGATTATTTGACAAAAAAAGTCTTGTTCACTGAATCTATGTGATACATGTATCCTGTATTTCAACATCCAATCCCATCTCCTTCTACTAAAAATAGTCCATCTTAGCCAATATGAGACAAAGTCGAATGCTGATCTATGCCTTTCCCATTTGGACTCTTGTTATAGCAAGATTTGCCTCACCATATGCAAAATTTCTCAGAGTGTCTTTTTCCATTTCCCTATGCAGACTTGAAGTCCCTTTTTGCAGTTCCCAGAGATAAAATTGTATTTTTCCACATATACGTGCCCTAACAGCTATACAACATGCGTATACACAGGTTGCACCATTACAACCCGCGTACATCGGGATTTGTGCTAAAAATTAAAAAAATGGTGTTGGGTTTCCATGTCACGTCACGAGATCCATGATCCTTGACCTTCCATATACTAGAAACGTTCCGACTCATCCCTTCAGTTCCATTTGAAGGCTATAAATGGGCCATATCCAAGGTGTGGAAAAGAGGATAAATAATTCAACTTTGAGAGCAAATTTACTCTAGAGAAATTATTCACTTCATATTGAGTCTGCATCCCTTCATCCTTTTAAGTATGAACACATTGTTCATCCCCCAAGCTCTTCCCTATTTGATGGAGAACTTCATTGTCTCTCTTATATGAGCTTGCCTTTGGCAGAGGATTGAAGTGGTGGAGGCCCAACCAGAAGGGACTTAGTTGCTCAGTTCCGAATGTGCCGACACAAAAGTTTGTCATTCATACACTTCTGTTGATTACATTTTAATAGAAATACTCTTTTCTTGTACAATTAATGTCTTGCAAATATTTGAATTTTTATTCCATGGGCGTATTTGTTATGAATATTGATGGATTATGCTATTGAATGTTCTAACTTTATATATTATCACCATATGCTTGCGTATCTTGGTTGTTGAGGACAAGTTGAAGGTGTATTGCTTTGAGTCAAGTGTTATAGCAAGAGTTGCCTCACCCCATGCAATCTTGCACATAAGGCCTTTTTCCATTTCCCTATGAAGACTTGAAGTCCCCTTTTGCAAATCCCAGGGCTAAAAATAATTTTTTTCCACATATACACACCTTGCCTACTATACAACATGTGTATATGTAGGTTGCACGACTACAGTCCACGTACATCGGGAAATGTGCCCAAAATTGAAAAATAGTGTCGGGTTTCCATGTCATGTCACGAGATCAATGATCCTTGGCCTTCCATATACTAGAAACGTTTCGAATCGGCCCTTCAGTTCAACTTGAAGAAATGGGCCAAATTCGAGCTATGGAAAAGAGGAGAAAGAATTCAACTTTGAGAGGAAAGTTACTCTGGAGGAATTATTCACTTCACATTGAGTCTGCATCCCTTTTTCCTTTAAGTCTGAACACATTGTTCGGCACCCAAGCTCTTCCCTTACTAATTGATAACTTAATTGTCTCTCTTATATGATATTTCCTTTGGTGGAGGATTGAAGTGGTGGAGGCCCAACTGGAAGGAACTTAGTTTCTTGGTTCTTAACCGTGCCGACACAGAAGTCTGTAACTCATTCACTTCTGCTGATTATATCTTAATATAAATACTATTTTCTCGTCCAATTAACATCTTGTAAATAATTGAATTATTATTCCATGGGCGCATTTGTTATGAATGTTGATGGATTATGCTATTGAATGTGATAACATCATATATTATCACCATATGCTTGCGTTGCTTGGTTGTTGAAGACTAGTTGCAGGTATATTGCTTTGGGTCAAGTGCTCAACGGTGGACTTCATCAAACATCTGGATGAGGTAGGCCTTTTATCTTGTATTTCTAGCAAATTTGTTTATATAGCATACTTGAAAGTAGAGTTTATTTCTGCAGTAATTTCCGTCTATTGTGGTTTACCCCTAGCCATAGAGAGATTTTCCTCGTAACAGATTTGACAACCATACTAGGGAATGAATCTTCCTTTTTGGGGTTTGGAGTGTTTTTATCCATAGATTTATCTCGTTCATATTGAGTTTCTTGTTGAATGATTTCTTAACAACCTCTGTTCACTCCGAGTCTGTTGGCATCCATTTCGCATTTTTATCCTATCTTTATAAGCTGCCTACATAAGTGTCTTGGAACCCTTGATTCTCATCGCAATCTTTTGCTCATTCACACACCTGCCTTTTGTTTTCGTTTTCACGACGGAAAGCATGAAAACCTTGGTTCGAAGTCATGTCAATAGCATTAAAATCGTCACTGGATTACTATGGTTACTCTTGTCTATGTGTTCATTGCACTTCTAATTCAATAATGGTCACACAGCTGGCAAGACACCAAAACCTTTACTCATTTGGCATTTTTTTTTGTGTTGATATGACTTCATTTTTATAAGATTGTGATGATATTATAATGACTGTCATTGAGTCCTTGATACATTGGATGTTTGATTTTCTATAGTCTTTCATCAAATTCCTTGGCGCATTGGTTTCATGAAAACACATTGACATTGTGGTTAGAACCTTGGTGCAATCATTTCATACAACACATACTTGTTATGATCAAACCCTTGGTGTTGATTTCAAAATATTGTTTTGGTTTTAAATAACACTATTGCTTGTGAAAATAATTCGGGTCGACTCATCATAGATATCAATGGTTGTTTGATTGGCATTACTGTTAACATACACCAATGGTGATTTGAATCACCATATGCGCCGTCGATTGTACATTTTTGATATGAGTGTTTTGCATGGACTGTTTTGTTCCACCACCCTCTCACACTTAGGCATTAATGCCTGCCTTCCATCCTGGGTTACCTTTGTTGGTTTTTGGGAAATCCCTAAACTTTTGATCCTGCATATACCCTGTCCAAACCCTTGTCCCTTTACCTGGCTCACTGTGTGCTCTCTCCTATGGCACCTGTGGTGCGCATAGAACCTAATGGCATCCAAACACTCCTGCTATTCGACAATGCTCATGAGGATTTGTAGAAGGGTGGCTGGCTAGTTTATATCCAAAAGTTTGAGGGTTTCAACCTTTCAGTCGCCCAACAGTTCGCCCTCACCTTCGACGGATGCAAGTCTAAGGTCGGAGACATACAACTCGACCTAAATGAGAAATTCCTCAGCTTAGCTACAAGGTTACCAGCTAAAGGACATAGGTGGTTTAAGAACTCTAAAGTGGATGAGGTGCCGTGGCTGCTCCTATTCACATCAAGGAAGATTGTTAGTTGTGATAGAGGTATGCCTATCACTGCCCTGAAGACCAGATGGCATGATCTATTAGCAATTGTTAAACAATTTGTAACTTGCGAAGGTCGTTATGGGTTAGTATTTCTTTATCACCTTCGGTTGCTGATGAATTTTATAGAGTACCCTCTGAATATGCCGCACTATCTCCTACGAAGTCTTTACAAAATGTCCAAATGATTTAAGCGTGAGAAGGCTGATAGCAGCCTTTTCCATCACTGCTTGATCAAAGTCATTATCGTTCATCATTTAAAGCTTAGTGGTGACTGTTGGAAAGCCTTCCTATCAAGGAATGGCTTTTCCACCCCCGAGTGTGTTCTAATGGATAAGTCTGTGGTCACTGAAACACTAGTTGGACCAGCCGTGCCACCTCCTACCCTTCTACCCCCTGTCAAACCCTCGAATTTCCGCAACATTGACCTACCCGATACCATGGCCGACCCGTGTGCTAAAGACAATACTATGACCATCAAAAGGCCTGTAAGGAAGAAAGGAAAAGGTGATACTGGTGTCAATAGTAAGGGAAAGAAAAATGCACGATGGATATCCAGATGTGCTCGGAACAAGCCCAAGCAAAACAGTGACCAGAAGCCCATTTTTTTGAGCGAGGACTCAGACTCTGAGATTGAACGTTTCCTAGCCGAGGAATACCCTTACTCTCATGGCCTCTGCTCTCTGGAATCCTATGACTATGTTTCCAACTTACCTCTGTGCCTCAAGCACGACCCTAACTTCCTGGGAATTAAGCTTCACAGTGAAACCCCTGGTAACTTGAAAGAACCCTCGCCTGTAATGCCAAGGCCCGATCAATCATCGTGTACTCAATGTAATTATTGGCTTGAACGTTATTACACCGATATCCCCTGTTGCAATCTAAGATTAAATCATTAGAGGAACGAATTTATGCGTTGTCAAAAGAAAGAGACAGACTACAAGCCAACAAGAAGAAACAAAAGACCACCGATTCAATTGTCTTAAGAAATGTTGAGGCATCAACTACCTTTGTCAATTCAAAGTTATCCTGACCGAATCGTTCTCCCACTGCCTAGGTATGTATTTCAACATCGATTTTGTTTTATGAGTTGGTTTGAATTAATATAAATGATTGGGTTTGCTTTCAATTAGTTCTGTTCATTTTAATAGATTCAAAACGATTCTGTTATTTTCAAATTACCAAAAATGATTTCGTTATGAATCCTGTACAAAAGATTTGTTTGCTAAATCAGACACAACTATGTTTTGATTGATACGGTTTTGCATTAGTATAACGATTGTGTCAGCCCTGAGTTAGTTTGATTTATTTCTTTTGGTTTGATTATGAAACGATGCTGTATGCCCTCAATTAGCATAGTCGTTTGTATATGCGTTGAAGATTGGTTTGATATAGTTCTGTTAGTTTTGAATTAAAAAACGATTCTGTTAGTTTTGTTTTGATTCAACAACGATTTTGTTAAGTTCCGAGTCGACATAAACTATTGCGTTTGTATTGAATGAATATGAAAGATTTGCTTGATCGGTTATAGTCTGTTTCGATTCAGATTGATTCAAAAATGATTTTGTTGGTTTCGAATTATCAAAACGATTCTGTCTGCTCCGAATTGGTAATAAAAAGTGTTTGACAGATTGCATATATCCCTATTACCATTCGGTTAATTAAACACTATTTCGTTTGCTCTCAATTAGCATAGAAGTTTTGGTTTGTTGTGATGTAAATGATTTGCTTTGTTTTCAATTAGCAATTAAAGATTTGTTTAATAGTTCGAATATTTTTCTGTTAGTTTTTGATTGATTTAAAATGGTTCTGTTTTCAAATTAGACCAGCTACAGAATCGTGAGATTATGTAGCTAGTCTTAAAATTTAGTTTTTTGTTAATTTTACAAATAAAACATTATCTAAACTTGTTTGTTCTTGTCCACTTTCAAGTGCATACGAATTTCAATGACAAATTGGATATGCTGTGGCAGTTTAGAACATGCTTTTTATGATGTAGTTTTGTTTTAAGTTGTTAGTCATAGGCAGAAATAGAGACTTGGGAGATTGTTCCCAGATTTTTTGTAAACTGTTTTTGATAATTCCCACAGGGATGTTTTACCCTGTGGCCTTTAAATACTTGTTATTTTTTGTAAAGGACCCATCATCACTATTGGGAGAAGAAAGACTTTGGACTTATGAGGATACAAACTAGGATGAAAGTGGATGTTTTGTAACAACTTTAGCTTTCAATATATCAAACTTTTATCTCAAGTTTTCTTCATATCAGTTTGCAATCAATTATCGACTACTTTAGCTATCATAATTCGTTGCAGGTTGATGTGATTTGGTTTATGTGTTGTCCATATCTGTCTGTCTCTTATTTTAAAGTACAACAATTACTTTGTTTCAATTTAATGAATTAAAGGTTTATCTTCTTTGTTAAATGACTGAGTTTGTACAAATCTTCGCATACGGGTTTATATAAATGTGATGATTTGTAAATCTTAAGATTGCTGTCATTTTATGTCTTGTTTGTCCTGTCATTTATATTCAACGAGCACTGCTGCTTCCTGTTTACAAGAAACTTGTGGAAAATCTGGTGCGGGTTTCCTCCCATCGAACAGCTGAATCAGATACTTTGCATGGGACAAATTGGAAAGCGTTACTTCAGGTTAGATCGTTATTTGCAATTTGATAGATAATAAATTCGAGAATTTTCAGTAGTTTAGATAGATGTATAGTTTAGTTTTATAGTACAGATTGTTATCTTAATTATTCAGCTTTGATAATCGTCACTTTATTTTTGTTTCATAAAATTATAAAATTCAAAAATAATAGCTTTGCTGTCATAGGA
>SNQJ01S0016093.1:128929-139782 GCA_010110895.2 Picea sitchensis
TATTGTCCCCCATTCTCACCAAGATTCCTTCAGATATTCCAAAATTCGAAGGCAAGAATTGCGAGGACCCTGGTGATCACGTTACCACCTTTCACTTATGGTGCTCTTTGAGTTCCCTTAACAATGATTCCATTTGATTACAATTATTTCAATGCACCCTCATAGGAGTTTCTGCGAAATGGTATATCGAGAAACCTAGGGGGCATACGAGACCTTTAGTCAGATGGTGCTAGTATTCCTTAACCACTTCCAATTTCCAGTTTGTTACAATGTTGGCCTAGAACTTCTATCGACTTTACACCAGGACAAAGACACTCATATCTTGGATCACATATAAGAGTGGCATAGACATAAGCGGTTGATCAAGACCTGCATACCCCCGGAATTCCTATTAGAATGGTTCCTTAAGTCCTTACAACCTCCTATTTCGAAGGATGTTGCGACATCCGGGGTTACATTTGAGGAAGACGCGATATTCAAATCCCAACAGTTAGATCTTATACACACTCAGTCTAGGATGTTATACGATATTCTTCCGAATGCAATGATGTCAAACTATGACCCTAGACAAAATCCTGGACCTCATCTCGATGGCATTATAGGCTCCACTTATGTGAAATCCGTAGACTCAGTGACAAGCCATTTGAAAGAGTTATCTCTAAACCAGTCTGTAGGAGGTCCAACTTCATTTGTGTATTCCAATCCCACTCAGTCAACGAATGTACATTCCGTGCAATCATTGACTGGCCCAAATGGTAACTAGCAACCAGGTAGGAATAAGAAGAAAGGACGTAATAATAATTGTAAGGGTGGGAAGAATAATAATAAACCCAAGGACAATGGTAATAATGAAAGGATGAATAATAATGCTGGTGAGGGAAGGAAAGAAAGGCATAAGGTGAAATTTCCCTGTAATATTTGTACAAAAGATCATCTTACTCATTTATGCCCCAAACTTGTGGAAGCTGCAAGGCTCTTATCTATACCGCCCGCCGTGATGACAAATCCTTTTCCACATAACCAACACATGGCCTCGAGCTCCTCAAATGCTGAAAATGTGTCTGGTGGGAGTCAAAACCCACCGACACAAGACAATGACCATTTGTGCATCAATATGGTCAATTCTTAGGTTAATGTAGCCACCTAGTCTCGCGATTACAGTTCTCCACAAAATGTACTTGGTCTAGAATATCCTCCTCCTCTAGAGACGCCCTTGCAGATCGAAAAACCAAAGCCACCACCTCGTATTCCAAAATGAGTACTCAAGTGCTCTACCCACAATCCAAATGCTAGAGCCACCCAAAATTACTCTGTTGTTGAGGACCTGGGCAAACCCCTTGTATGATGTCGGCCCTGGAGGTACTCTAGACGTGTCCTTCACAGAGGAATGCCTTGCTATTTGCGTTAGGAGATCTAGACACCAATGGATCGAAAGTTATCAATTTTGACATCACATATGTGAAGCCTCACTTTCCTTACCATGTGTCATTCCAAATCCATGTGGGTTACTCAAAGTATACCATCAAGAGTGTGGTTGTTGATGAAGGCGCTGCAACATTTGTGATGTCTCTGATCTATTGGAAAGATATTACCTCTCCAACTCTCTCTCAATCTCTGACCATGTTGAATTCTTTTGACGGTCGTTCTTTCCGCCCTCACGATATTCTTCCTGCCTTTCTAGTCCAGTTAGGTGGGAAGACAGTAGAGGTGGATGTCGAGGTGGTTGATGCACCCCTCAACTATAACTTGTTACTAGGACACAATTGGACTTATTCTATGACTGCGGTCATATTGTCCATCTTCCACACTCTTTGTTTCCCTCACAATGGGAAGATTGTGACATTTAACCAGTTATCATTTGTGTATGCTAGCCCCAGTGAATTCGTTGGACCGTCAATCCCCATGGTTGACAATTCTCAACCGACAACTGAGAATATCGGTGTCAAAATGTATTAATCCCTTATGGGTACCTTCGACTTCATGGAACCAATTCGCCATGTTTACGCCATGTCTAGTAGGCCTGTTTCATCAGAGAGGTCTGTTCCTTTCTGCACTTCCTATTTTAATGATCCTTGGATCCTACCTTCCTCGACTACATCTTATGAAGGTTAGTTTCATGCTGGAATGGCCATGACACTATCGACATCAGAGATAGCATATCAAGCTATTCTTGACTATTTCGTCGATCCTGATCCCATTACCTTGCTGATGGACGAGGATGATTTTGTTCTTAAGCTCATGTGGGCCACTTTGTCATCTTGTTCACATGAATGCCTCGATGAGACTTTTCCCTCGGATGAAGCTATCGTCGGGGCCATGAATGGTTCTAACAAACCTTGGGATGATATGCATCATCACTCTTATTTTCTCCCAGATCTTGCTAGAATCGAACAAGATGACTTTTGATATACTATGAGCGAGATAGTCGGTCACGCCGTAGTTCCACTTGATACACACAAAATTTATGCCAAAGGAAATATGGCGAGTATCTATCCTACCATCACGATCGATATCTCTCGTACCCTTGGAAAGATTGAAAATGTACACATCAGTGCCGATTGTTCGCCATAAGAAATCGTGATCTACACCGAGATATTCAAGGAATTTCGAGATGTATTTTCTTTTTCATATGAAGAGATGCCAAAAATCGACCCTTGAATTGTCGAGCATGTGATTAAAACTTACCCAGATGCTAATCCTATTCGACAACGTCTTAGAGCTGTCAATCCTTGGAAGGCCCCTTCTATTAAGGTAAAGGTAGAGAAACTGCTTCATGATGGCTTTATCTACTCGGTTCCCTTGACAAAATGGGTATCCAATCCACTTCCTATGAATAAGAAGCAAGGAACCATCCCTGTATGGATGGATTTTCGTGACATGAACAAATCCTGTCCTAAAGACAACTTCTTAACACCTTTCATTGATCATATTCTCGACGAGTGTGTGGAAAGTGAAGTTTTTTCTTTCATATACGGATTTCCAGGTTATAACCAAATTCAAATTAAATCCGAGGATCAATATAAGATGACATTTATTTGTCCTTGCGGTACTTTCACATACTGAAAGATTATTTTCAGCCTTAAAAACACTGGAGCAACCTTCCAACATGCTATGACCTTCGCATTCCATGATCTTAAGCATATAGTCGAAGTTTATCTTGACGATCTTGCTGCTCACTCTCCTAAGAGAGTGGATCACTCTAAGCACCTTCGACTAGTTTTTGAAAGATGTTGTCATTATAGAATCCGGTTGAGCCCTCATAAATGCATCTTTTGTGGTAGGTCTGGATGTCTTCTAGGATTTTTAGTCTCTGATACTGGGATCATGGTAGATCCGTTAAAGGCTAAGGAAATACTTCGATTTCCTCCGCCATGCACTATTCGATAACTTCAAGGTTTATATGGGAAAGCTAAATTTTTACGTCGGTTTAGAGTAAACTATGCCAATATTACTAAGGGTTTCATGCATATTTTGAAGAAGGACACCCCTTTTATAAGGGATGAGTGGGCCCAGGAATCCTTCAATGTTTTGAAAAAGGCCTTGGTATCGAGGCCTCTGCTAAAGTCTCCTGAATACAATAGGGATTACTTGCTTTATGTCACCATGTCCGAAGAGACGATTGGTATGGTTTTAGTTCAGGAGGATGATGAGCTCCACAAAAATTTCATCTACTATCTCAATCGAAACTTAGTCGGTTCCGAGCTCAAATATTCTCACATTGAAAAGATAGCTTTGGCTGCCGTCCACGCATTCTAACGATTACACCATTATATATTTATTTGAAAAACTACTGTGGTTTCCGATGTCAATCCATTTCAATACATCCTTACCAAGAGTATCATAGGGGGGAAATACAATAAATGGATTGTCATTTTACAAGAATTCGATCTCGATTTTGCTTCTACGAAATCTAAGAAATCGCTAGTCTTTGTAGAGTTAATATCCAACTTCCCACGATTGGAGGAGGATTTTATTCATGTTGACTCTTTTGTGGATGAACACATTTTCCTTGTCTGGTCCTATGACCTCTGGTATGGAGACATTGTTCTCTATCTTCAAACTTTGAAGTTCCCTCAGCATATCTCGCGAGATGATCGACAATGTATATGATACCAAGATAAGAATTACCTTATCATCGACAACACTCTGTATCGTGAAGGAATGAAAAATATCCTGCATCTTTGGTTAACTCAGAAGCCGAGTCAATTGTAAATGATTGCCACAATGGGGCTTGTGGTGGTTATCTATCTGGGCTTGCAAAAACCCAGAAAAATTTGTGAGCTAGTTATTTCTGGCCATATATCTTTAAATATTGCATTGAAGAGGTTAATAAGTGTCACCCCAGCTAGGTGTTCACTTGGAAAATTTGCTCGCATCCAGTCCCTCTCCATCTAGTCATTACCGTTGGTCCCTTCACCAAGTGGGGGGTGGACTTTGTGGATTGAAACCCAAGTTTGGCTAGGGGGCATCAACACATTATCATGGCCATAGAATACTTTACTAAGTGGGACGAGGCCATGCCTACAGTTAAATCCGACGGGAAGACTGCCACCTTCTTCGTATTCAATAAAATTATTGCTCGGTTCGGTATCCCGAGTGAGATTGTCATTGATCATCGAAGTCACTTTCAGAATGAAATGATGGAAGAGCTAGCATCCAAGATGGGGTTTAAGAATGGTAATTCTTCCCCTTACTACCCCCAGGAAAACTGACAGGTAGAGGTCGTCAACAAGTCTCTCAAGACCATTTTGTAGAAAACTGTCAGACATAACAAATTTGACTGACATATTATGCTATATCCCGCACTCTAGGCATACCGAACCTTGGTCAACACTGCCACCGGATTTTCTACTTTCCAGTTAGTACATGGTGTGTAGTCGATATTACCTATTGAATGCAAAATCCCTTCTCTTAGATTAACAATTTCACTCCTCCCTGACACTTCTGATCTTGAGCGATGCCTCGTACACCTAGAGAGCCTTGACGAGCAGTGTCGATACACCTCTACGGATATCGAGATGAATAAAAGACATGTCAAGGTCCAATATGACAAGTCTGTCTATCCTTGGTTGTACACTGAGGGTGACTTTGTCCTTTTGTATGATCAAGCCAAAGAATCGCTGGGGGCAGGCAAGTTTAAACCCATGTGGCAAGGTCCCTATATCGTACGATGTGTCTTAGAAAAAGGAGCCTATGAATTAGAAGATTATGAAGGGAACATGTTGGCTGAGCCCAAGAATGGGCTCTACTTGAAAATATATTACACTTGAGCCCCAAGCTTGGGTGTAACTCTTTGTATACTAATGTAATTTAGTGTATATATCTTTTCCCTTTATTTTTTGTCATCAACTTGCTTATCGAGTTTTCCCTTGGTTGGCGGATGCCAACAGAGTCTTCGGTCTAGTTAGGATTCACAGATGGAGCCAGTCGTCATACATAGAACTTGGATTCCTCTGCTTGGGTGGTTTACTCACCCGAGGGTCTACTGGTGTCTTCAGGTGGTGTATGCCTAGGGCCATTCACGAATAATGTGGCCGAATATAGCACTGTTATAAAACTTTTTTGTGATTCCATTTCGCATGGTATTCGCTCTTTAGAGGTTCTTCTGGATTCCCAGTTAGTAGTATGTCAGTTGAACAACAATTACCATGTGCGCTACCCTACATTACTCCAACGATTCCTTCAGGTATGCCTTTTAGAATGACAATTTGATTTTATTACTTATCATCACATACCTAGGAGTTCTAATTATGTATCCGATGCTTATTCTAATTTCATTTTATATTGGCATTTGTCACATAACTAAAGAAAAGAAAAAATTCTCATCAATGTACACATTGTAATATAAGTAAAGCCGAAGAACCATGTTTTATATATATTTCAAAAACAAATATTATGTTTATAGTACAAAATTGGGGCCAACACCCTCAATACACATATACAACCGATAATACAAAATCCATGACATCTACGTCTGTGGCGTCAGATGTGTGTCATGATAACAAAATACGACATTTGTGAGACGCCAAAAGAGTCACATCCAATCTCTGGGCATGCCAACCACCTACCGCTGCATGCCCCCCGATATATCCTCTACCTGAACCATCAAAATCCTATGTGTCAAATGAGACAGCTTTCCATGAACATTTTGAAGGACTCTCTCTGTTTCTCCTCCCACCGCCTCATCTCCCCGGTTCCTCTGACAATGTCATGGAATCCCGTCCGGTCGTCATGGACCTACGTTTGCGTCACACACGTTTCTAGTTAGTACTTAACACATAATTCAAAAATATTTTTTTTTTACTGTACAAAACTACAAAAAATGAAATATTTAAAAACTTTGACATACCTATGTCCCCGTAGGCGGTCCTTGGTGACAATGGCATGTTAGGGTCCCCTCTGAAGTCAACCCCTACATAGGGGTAGTTATCTAGAGAAATGACCTGTCATCTCCACCAGTAAAAGAATACATTATTGTAGGGTGTGGGAACCCTACCTCCCCCCTGCCATCTTATCACCTCGGTCCACCATTCCATGGCTAGATTACGAGGTCCTCGAGGATTGATCTCAACTCTAGGTCCCAAACCTGGAACCCGCTCGAAGAAAAAGATACACAAGATGGATGCAAACCCGAAGTTCCTCTTGTCACACTGTTTGCATTCTGTCAACTGGCTCTTCATATTAGCCAGTAGCGAGGTGCACCAATCGTACACCATGGGTCTCAAACACTCTACAGAGTAGAACATGAATGGCCTCGATGCCCAGTGCAATGAAGCCCATCCTATGATTCAGGTCAAAACGAGGACAACAATATTGAGGCTTAGATTGTTTTTCACTCGGATGGGGAGTTGACTCCCAACCTTTTCGGTCCCTGCTATACAATGAGAATCTATGTAATCTTCTATCTTCATACCACTCCCAGCTCCCTGGGATTTTAGGTTCACCACCTCACCCCGACGCGATAACCCTGTCAAGAAATATATATCCTCGACTTCAATCCTTAATGGTTTCCCATCAAGGTTGAAGCTCTCACTGTCTGGATCCCAGTAATCCATGAGAAACTATAACAACCTCACTTGGGCCCTCATCCCTTTGAGTGTCCAAAACTTGAACAACTCACATCTTTTCAAGGCCATTTGGGCCCCTAGATCTCTTTCCACAACAACATCTACCTCCTCATGTTCCCTTTCCCTCCATTCTAGCACCATCCTTCCAGAGAAACATCACTTTTTGAGTTAGAAACCATCAAAAAATTTGTTTGCGAACATATACGTGGGATGTAGTATTCAAATTCATGTATAGGGTTGAGTATACGTTGTCTGTCTTTTATATAGCCGCATACAACCTTGCATATATGCGACCCGATGAATGGTAGCCCACGTACACCTAAATCTCTAATTTGCACCTTAAATAACTTGAAATTTGAAACATAAATACAAAATGTAATCCACTAGAAAGGAAGAGGAGGGAAAGAGGAATTACTTGGTCCAGATGGTCACTGATTCTGTCACTTGACGCTCCCACAATCACCAGTTGAAGATCAGAGGTAATTTGGTCCAAAATTCACTATTTGGGTAAAAAAGTCAAATGACATAGTAAAATTTGGTTTTTGTCACTATTTATAGCAATTTTTACCCACTTTACATAGTTTCGGATCATATTTTTTTCCTAATGGACTAATACCACAATGGATTGAGTTGGTTTTTGTAGTTTTCGCAAGGGATTCTTGCGGTGTTTAGCGTTATGTTGACTATTCGTAACTACATACATGTATTTTTTCTACCCAACATATAGGATACGTATCCATTCCATCATGAACACTTGCATTGTCCTATAACTTTCACTCATATTCCTTAGGTACGAACCCATTTTTTAGCGACACATAACCCTCCATCTTCTACAAGACGTGTCATTATCAAATGGTAGATACTTTCCAAACATGGGCAACCTAGTTAAATCCTTTGCTCCATTTGTTGCCCATGCAGAGATTTTTTCCGTAGGACTGGGAGTCCTTTATAGCTAATACATGACTTTATGCTGAGCCTCATTTCTCACTCATAAACATGCTAACCTATACCTAGAGGACTCCCAACCGAGTTTGATTTAATCTCTTTTCCAACTCATTTTCAAAAAGAGAAAAGATTGCCAAGTGTACTTGTCTCTTTCACACTCGTAAATTGGATTTGAAAGGACATCTATTTAGTACAAGTTTATCCCTTTTTCACACCAAGTAGACTAAGATTATGAAAACGAAATTTTTTTGGCGTTAAGTTGTGATTGCATCTCATGCCCTTTCTTGTAGTATTGAGCCTATAGCCAGTTCTCACTTTACGTTATAAATCGTTTGCCTCAGCAGTTTTTCATCCTCAATCAAGCAGAGCCTCATTTATATCCTTTGCAACTTGACACCCTATACCTAGGAGGGAACATTCCCCCGAGTGTCCATATCCCACATGCACCTCTTTTCATTGAGCATAAGTATGTTCCACTGCTAGAACTAGTTTTTCTTACTTGCGAAACTCATTTCCTCCTCTGTATCATAACATTCATTTGAATATCAAAAAATAAAAAAAGACGGGTGGGTAGGGAGTATTATCTTGTATTGGCAATAACCGTATTTCCTTTGAATAGAGAAATTTTTTATTGAGTCCACTTGTCATCATAATTTTGGGTTTATCGTGGCCTTAAGAACCTGAAATCATTACAGAGAGTTTACTCCCCCGACTAGTTACTCTTCCAGTCCCTATGGATAGTTTGATTGATGCCTCCTACATCTCATGGTTTCATCATTTATTCTATGCTGCCAGAGTCTTCCATATGTCTCATGGTATTGTTCAAATGATGTCTATCAACCTATTTCGACCATTCCTCAGAACTATTGACTTTGGATGTTGTCCATACCCTCAGTTTGTCTCAGAATCACATGATGCTGTAGTCCTATTATGCACCCTGGTCCTACTTTCCTCATTGGTAGGTAACCTTGAACCCAACAACTGACATTTAATCATTGGTTGTTGACTGGGTGGTTTCCTTTGTGTTCAATGACAAGAAATCTATTCACACATTGGGATTCATGCAGTGTCTTGGATTCCATTAGCCTTATTGGTGGTTTCCTCTCCTTTTTTTTAGCAATTTTCCTCATTGGTTGCTATTTAAAGGGTCTTTTTCGTGTACCACTTGCACTTGGCACGTACGAAATACACACAGGGTCATTCATTTGTGAACATGTTCTTCGTCTAATTTCCTCCAAATCATCAAGCTCTTTCTTTTTACCTCACGCTGAATGATGAGAGATGCCTTAATGCTCTCCTTTTAACGGGTTTCCTTCCATCAAATTTGGATCATCTATTCTGGAAACAATACTTAGAGTCCTATGAGTACCTAGAGGCTTGCAGTCATTAGTGATAGGTTCTCTCGCCATCGATAGTTGGGAGTACATCAATGTCTCATGATCAATGGATTCTTCAAGTGTTCAACCCCAACTCCTTTATTCACACTTGTAAGAATGTACTCGGTGCCTTGATACCTACTTTAATCATCAGTAGGCTGTCTCACGTTTGTTAACGATATACCTTAATGACCGGTAATCAAACTAAGTCTCATTGTGTTTGACCTCAACTCCTTTATTAACACGATGTAGACTTGCACCTTTGACAGATTGTCTAGAAGACTTGAAGACATCAGTATGTAGCCACAACTTTCCTGAGCTGTTGCTACCTTTTCATTGGACCAATACCTATGTGACTTCAGTGATCATGAAAGATCAGATTGTACTCCATTGTATACATATTTCGTCAGATTGATTTTGAGACTGGTTTTACCGGGCCTTGTTCGTGACTATGACAACCTTTGGCATGTAACCGCATTTGTATTTTCCTATTCATGGCCATCGGAAATTGTTTGGTATATTTTCACATGGATCTGTAGTGTAATTCAAATTAGCGATCATGTATGCAAAGTCGGTACAGATTGTAATGAGCAACTAGTTCTTCCAGCTAGCCCCCCATTACTCCACTTTTGGGTTTTTATAATGTATTTCGGCCATCGCAAATACTCCTCTGACCTCACATATTAGGGGGCATATGTTATATCAAGATTTGCCTCACCCAATGCAATATTACACAAAAGGCCTTTTTCCATTTCCCTATGCATACTTGAAGTCACCTTTTGAAAATCCCAGAGATAAAAATACAAATTTTCCACATATACGTACCTTGCCTACTATAGAACATGCGTATATGCAGGTTGCACCAGTACAACCTGCGTACATCAGGAAATGTTCCCAAAATTGAAAAATATTGTTGGGTTTCCATGTCATGTCATGAGATCAATGATCCTTGTCCTTCCATATACTAGAAACGTTTCGAATCAACCCTTTAGTTCCAATTGAAGGCTATAAATGAGCCAAATCCGAGCTATGGAAAAGAGTAGAAATAATTCAACTTTGAGAGAAAAGTTATTCTGGAGGAATTATTCACTTCACATTGAGTCTGCATCCCTTTGTCCTTTCAGTTTGAACACATTTTTCAACCCCCAACCTCTTCCCTTACTAATTGAGAACTCCATTGTCTCTCTTATATGAGATTGCCTTTGGTGGAGGCCCAATTGGAAGAAACTTAGTTTCTCGGTTCCGAACCGTGCCGACACGGAAATATGTAACCCATTCACTTATGTTGATTATATCTTAATAGAAATACTCTTTTCTCATCTAATTAACATCTTGCAAATAATTGAATTATTATTCCATGGGTGTATTTGTTATGAATGTTGATGGATTATGCTATTGAATGTGATAACATCATATATTATCACCACATGCTTGCATTGCTTGGTTGTTAAAGACTAGTTACATG
>SNQJ01S0016094.1:22022-40347 GCA_010110895.2 Picea sitchensis
TCCAAGTATAGTTTTTGATGCAGAGACCTCCTTCTCATAGAGACCTTACCCTATGTAGACACACATGTTTCTCTATGATCCATTAGCTTTGTAGTCTCCTTAGTACCTACAACACCTATTACATCCCTCCACAAATCCCAAGTTCCCATCGACATCATGAACATAGAGCTTTGTTCTACAAAGTTCCTGGAGCTCCTTATGCCTATGTAACTATGTATATGTTCTATTGCATTATTCCTAGACCTACAAAGTGATGAATAAACATCAAAATTGAATTGAAGTTATTGAATGGTTGAATGTGACTTGTTGATATGTAGAAGGGAAAATACTAAAATTGGAACTCTACTATGGTACACTAACCCCCTCCCAAAAGTCATTGTGATTCTACTAGGGTTGGGGTCACATAGGACTTCAAGCGTGTGCAATTTTCTTGTCATTTTTTCAATTAAATCCATCTAAGTTCCCTCACCAATTATCTACATAATTATATAAAGTCCTTGCCAATGCGTAGTTCCATATTTGTCATTGTAGGTCTAGTCAACAAGCTTCATCCATGTTGAGTAGATTTTTTAAGGACAACCTAAGGCCCAACTCTTTGACACAATGCCTGAAATTGGGTGTTGATTTCCTCACACTATTTATGAAGCAGTTCATAGATCATTAATTACATAATGCTTAGATCAAAGTTAATAAATTTAATATTACAATTACGCTAAATAGATTGAAGTTGGTTAGGGAGTTGGGTCAACTTTATGCTTCTACTCAAAAGATATGGCAAACAGATTATCCCCTACCAACACAAATGGTAATTTATTTATCATGAATGGAGGCCCACTGGTCCGAGAAGGTCCACGTAGCACAGGCGCCCATAGGTTTGGCAGTCATGGCATTTGATGAGTGCACACAGAAAGTAGCAAAAGTAAAAGGTGGTACACTTTCTCTGCTTTATCAATGGTAGCTAACAAATCTGATCCTCGCTTAAGTGGCTGACTTGACGGGCATCTTTTTCGTTTTTTTTCAATATTTTGTTGAGTGTTTAAACCCGCCACGCCATGTCTACCCGGTTTTGGCCACAGCTTCAGACAAATCATATCTTATGCATTATGGGACACTTTACACAGTTTCTTGTTTTTGTCTTGCTCACCTTTATCTCCGCAACTTGATTGTGATATGGTTCAGCGTTAAAAGCTCTAGAATGCTGCTCAAATGTCAATGATTTCGCAAAACTCTCAGAATCCAACCAGACATGATGGACCCACTCTTCAATTGGGGCAACGTATGATATATTCCCAACTAAGCGTAGCATTTTCAACCACCCATTAATCTCATTTTCAACGCTCATTACTTGTTTTTAGCATCTAAAGACTAAAATCATCTATTTTCTTGTTCATTCTCATCTATTCCTTGATACTATACATACTCCTCCACAACATAAAATTTATCACAAAACTCATGCCTATGTAATATTATCATTGTATTGGCATATCCAACCTTTTGAGTGTCACTTAATATAAGCTTCCAAGAGAATCTTAGAAAACTTATATTTCGGAATTTCCACTTGAATTCATGTGTTATATATATATATACTTTCATTTTTATGTGGCATGGCATTTAATGTATATATACTTAATGTGTTCACATCTTACACTCACCGTAATGTCATTTCCTTTGTTATATGTGTTTCCTCCCTTGGCTTTGCAAAAGACCGTAACAATTAGTCATGGGTTATGGGTGTAAATTTCAATAGCATTACAAACTTTTTAGCAAGATTCACTACAAATGTGTAGTTCAATGACAATTTTAAAGAGAAAACAATAGACAACCCAAGGAAATGAGGTAATTTATCTTTCTTCATGTTCACATATTCCATATCTCTAAAAGCATCTAACTTAACATAGTTATAGTATTGGAATCTATTATTGTGTTGTTCACGACATACATGTTATTGCAATAGATACTTGGGGGGGGGTGCGGAATAATTAATACTTGAATGTAAACCTCTCAACAATCTTGTATATGTTTTGTCATGTTCATTGTAAAGATAATGTATAGTTTTTTTGTGTTTCATACAAAATTATGTTAATGATTTTTGTTTGGGATAAAAAAACTGCATTAAGATTACTGATAAATTGTATGTTCTTGATTAAGCTTATGTATGAGCCTATACAAAATAGACCTTGTCAACATCACAAAACCTAAATTTGAAATTACAACAATGAGAATTGTGATTATGTGAAATTCAAGATTTTGCATCATCAATTCCTTGCCCCTCTAATGATTCACCTTTCCCCAATTTTATGTATGTTTATTTATAACACTCTTTCTTGTTTCTAGAAACATTGGCATCTACTATCCACTATGTCACACATTTGTTGCATGGTTTGAGAAATAGAGTGAGCAATCAATATCTTCAATAAGAACCACATGCTTGGTGGTTTTGATGACAAATTTCCTTTAGCTTTGTGTTTGTATCGACCTTAGAAATCTTTAAATTATACCTCTTAACCTACATAATAAGCAAGGGGTGCAATTATGTTATATTTGAATGTTCCTGGAGCCCTAAAACAAGTAGGTTCTCTTCATAGATTTTATAGTGTTTTAATAGAATTAGCCCCTTTCAAGAAAGACCTCAAGGTCTAGGACAATTTCTTCTTTCTAATGAGATATACAACAAGCATGACTCCCATGGTAAAGCATGATTGTGATATGCTCGAGATATGAATCTAGATTTTAAGGCTCACTCATCATATGAATACTTTGATTGTGACATTGTGTCCAAACCTTTACATTGTCATTTTAACACTTTGAAACTCCTTAAAAATAACAAATACAGCTTGATTTTTATGATTTTTATTTATTATTTATAGCATACATTAATTCATAAGAAGATTACATTTAAAATTACAAAGTATGATTATTATTATTTTCTATTGAAATGACAACTTATCTATTTGGTGGTATGTTAACTTTTAACATTGTAAAAAATTGGAAGGGCAATATTTTATTTAGAGCAATTTTTATTTTGACATGTGTACTTAGTTTACTCTTGTTAATTGAAATAAAATTACTTTTATTTTTCACTGTGGAAGAGTTGGATGGAAATATACCCTTCACCTTCAAATAAATATAAAGAATAACCCTTCAAATTTGATCACATACTCACATCATGGCCTATTGAAATAAAAACTTATCCATTTGACTCCCATCATGGCCTATTGAAATGACAATTTATCCATTTTCTGACATGTTAACTTTTAACATTGTAAAAAAATGGAAGAACAATATTTTAGTTAGAACAATTTTTATTTTGACATGTGTACTTGGTGTTTACTCTTGTTACTTGAAATATAACTATTTTTGCAAAGAGTTGGATGAAAAATATGCCCTTCACCTTCAAATAAAGATAAAGAATAACCCTTCAAATTTGATCACTAATTTCCGTCATAATCCAAGGCATACCATCACGGTTGTTACCTTTTAATCATTGATGTGATTTTTGTGGACATATGTTCTGAATATTCTTTGTCGTCACAGTAAATCAAAGGGTGATATTTCAACCATTAAATTTCTTGCATGACAAAATATATTTGTTCTTCATTAAAAAGGGTGATTAAAGTGATTAGCATAATAATAGTTCATCCTATTATTAAAGGCCACTTGTTTTTTTATTGTTGTGTTGGGTTTTTTACTGAATTGTTTTACTATTTGTGGATGAGTGGGGAGCCTGAGCCTTCCCCTTCTTTACCATTTGTTCATGGGGTGAGTGGAGTCTCATCTCCTTACCAGGTGGAGATCCATGGAGAGTCGTCTACTTTTTTTTCCAACGGGAAAATTGCTCAATTATATATTATATAATTTGTTTTCATGACAAAATGTTTACAATCGCCTTCTACTTACCCAGTGGAACTTTGCATGATGTACATTTCCTTTACTGTATTTTTACTATGTGTGTGCCATATGATTGTCTTTTTACTGTGAGTGGCACTGGGAATACCTCAGGAAAATGGTACAGAAGCGGGTGATAAGTGTTGCGGTCGGGGAATCAGCCTCAGGTCCACCTGCAGATTCGTGAGCATGGTGGAAATGCGGACAGAAGCCCATCAAGGGATCGCCTATCAATGGAGTGGTACACTTTTACAACACCACATAACTCTCGGTGCATATAACTATTACAATCCGAGCAACACCAGAGATAGTTTCGGTTGGTGCACAATACAAGCTACAAGTTCCCTCTGCATTTGTTGCAAAGCCAGTTTTCTTCCTATCAAGTTTGTTACTGCAGGATTGGAAAAATTGTCGGTTTCCTTTGGTTGATGCCCGAATTCATGGATTTGGAAAAATGGATCCCTTGGGTGTCTTTCACAGAAGCAAGGGGAGGTGAGAACATTAAGTGATGTACAGGTTTTTCATTCTTCATTACTCATTTTCTCCTTAGGCTTCTTTTGTTGCTAACTATCAACTTCATTGCCTTCTCTACTTTTATACTTGCATTATAGATCTGAAAAAAATGAAAAACCACATTTAACTCTTCACACGAACGATGGGAAGAGCAGGAGCATGTGGTGGGTTCATGCGTTGAAATTTCTAGCATTTATTCATCTCTGGAATTATGAGGACAAAATTAAAGTGAGAAAACACAACAAACAATATAAAGATTGAAGCAAAATATGAAAGATCTCAATGCTTAAGATTCTTCCTTCTCTATTTCTCATATTTTTAATGAACAACTAATACATTCATATATAGCCTTCAGATTTCTACACATATGGAAATTGCTACAAATCATCTTCAACTAATTAGATAGTCATCCCAGACTAATTCTGAATAACCTTCAATTATACTGAGAACATTGGCTAACTCTAAATTATGTTGCAAATAGTCTAATCAAAATTTGTTGACAATGTAAGAGTCTCCCAGTAGTTACAATAATAGAATATAAGCATTATCTTCAACACTCCCCCTTAATGCTTAATGATGTGATTCCAAGCATCTTTTTCATGTAATGAAACTTCTCTCTTGATAGTGGATTGGTGAAGATATCAGCAAGTTGATAATATGTTTTACATAACTTTAATTCAAATTCTCCTTTTGCCACAAGATCTCTTAGAAAGTGATATTTGATATCAATATGTTTAGTGCAACTATGAAACACTAGATTTTTACTTATGTAAATTGTAGACATGTTATCACAATGAATGATTGTGGCATCTTAGACATGTTATCACAATGAATGATTGTAGACATGTTATCATGTGGAAAATTCAAATGCCTTTAAGTTCATTGTCATTTTGATTTTTCAAGCATTTGGAAAGCTATTGTTTGAATATCAGCTAGTTAAGAGTTGTTTTACTTAAATTCGCACAAAATTATATTAGATAATATTTTTTTTTACATCAACATGATCCTTGGATCAAAAAAGACTAACCAATCCATTTGGCCTCCATTGTGCTATAAAAAATAAACTGATCACAAATCATTACAAACTATACAATGCTCCTCCTTACTAAAAAAAAAAGTATCTCCTTTTTGGGACCTGAAATATAGAGGAAAATAACATCACCAGTTTCTAAAATAGTTCCATTCTAACCTAGTACAAATTGTTCAAAACACCAAAAGGGAAACAGTGAAAGATATCAAAATATATCGATATGACGAGCTGGCCCCGCTAACTCTCCATCCCAACAGAAGTAAGAGATTCTTCCTTTTGATGTTGAAAGTGCTTGCTTAGATAATTTATCTGCCTCCCCATTTGATTCCCTGAAGATCTGCTAGAAGAAAATACCTCGGAAAGAGGAAACCAGGCCCCTAATTTTTCATTTCCACCCTTCAATATTAATGGCTTGGAGATTTCCTTTTTGGTTTAGCTAGTCAATTATCACCTTGGAGTCGCCCAAAATCTGAATATAATGAAGGTCCAAGTGCTTTGCAATGGTAAGTGTAGCTCAAGCTCCCAATAACTCTGCTTTTGTATTTGATCCATCTTCGCAGTTGAAGTACCATCTATAATCCGGAAAATCGATGCATTTTAAGGAACCCCCTGCGCCACAATTTGTACCCCCTGCTACAGAGGCTCCATCAAAATACGCCAACGCATAACCACTGATCCGGATGATCGAGCTCAATCTTAAACTCTGCTTTTTATTTATAGTAGAAAATTTATCGAGTGCACCTAATATCTTGTAAACAACCGCCCAGGCCGAGGGAGATTTTCCTTCAAAGAGCACTTTGTTGCGCTCCATCCAAATGTTCCAACACGTCAAGACTGGAAGATTTTTTGATAAAGACTTATTCTTATACCAGGAATCCATACAGTTGTTAAGTGTCTGGCCCGTCCACGAGAACTTATGATTTAGGACATGTGAATATTTTTCCCACACTGATGTAGCAAAGGAACATTGAATGAATAGGTGTGAATTATCTTCAAACTGTTGTTTGCATAAGAGGAAAATACCCGGACCCACCCATCCTTTCTTTTGTAATATATCCCAAGTTAAGAGGCTATTCTCCGTAGCCAACCAGAAAAACAAAATAATCTTCAGTTGTAAATGCCATTTCCAAATATTTGCCTTCCAGCCTTGCCACATCGGAAGATCCTGGGTAGATATAATTACATCATAGCAGTTTTTGACATCAAAATTTCCGGATGAATTGCCACATGTTCATAAGAGTGAATCTTTTATGTCCTCATGGAGTGTGACCCCCTCTCTATTTAACTCAGCAATATATAATTTCCAGCATGTAGCATGTATTACTTAATAGTTGTTTATCAATGAAATGACATAAGTTATGCATGAGTGTATTTTTATGAGCAAAGATTTTGATGTTTCTAGTTATATAGTTTGGGTGTTTATATGTACATAGTAACATTATTATACATTTAGGTTTTAGTTTGGGTGTTTATATGTATATAGTAACATTCTTATACATTTAGGTTTTAGTTGAAGTACTTAGTAGAATGATGTGATTTAAGTGAGAAAAATATTGATGTTCTTTGGTGATGATGTAGTTATTTAATTGGGAATTAAAGAGTAAAATGTGTTTCAAAAGTATGTTGTATAATCTCTTGTTTTCCAGCGAGATGTCTTGTCGAAATTTAGCTAATATTTCTTTGACTTGCCAAAATCCTTTTTGCAAGCATCAACTTTAGTTTCTTGTTTCCTTCTTCTACATGTACTTAGACTTCATCTAAATATGATTATGTTTCCTAGTCAAACAAAGAATTAACTTGTTTAATTTTAGAAATCTCAATTTAATGATGATTGGACTGGTGAAATAAGGATGAGCTACAAATGTTGAATGCTTTCTTTATATTGCTTTCTTGTCTTGAAGATAATTTTTTGGGGAAGAAATCAACATGCTTGACCGCGTGGTTGGGGAAGAGGATTTAGCAAAGCAATAGCTAATGTTTGAAGGGGATGAACAAGAAACAAAATTGGATTTTCTATTATTTGAAGCATATATTGAAATATTTTCATAACTTGCATAAACTAGTCATGTATACTTAGACAATCATCCCAATTTCTAGCCACTTCCTTCTGCTTTTGATTCATTTTTTCCTTATCACCCAAATATTTCTAAATGAATGAAGGTTCTCAAGATGTTCTTCTTTAAAATGAAAATATAGGGTGGCAATTCAATCCTCCTCATTTTGTGCAAAATGATGGATGGGGTTATGAATTACCTTCTTCACCTCATCAAAGGAAAGGTTGGGCAAAAAACACTAGTGATTCTCACTCTGATTCAAATCCCTCTCCTCCCCAACCTAAAAATTACATTATTGTACCTCAACTTAGTGATATTGACCCACCTTATTCTATTGCAAATATCATAGATGTTCTTTCTCTATTGATTGAAAATGTGTTTCTATTGTTGTTAATTATTTTTCTCTTGTTCATTAGTCCTCTCGTGAAAATGAACTTGGTGTAAAACTAATTAAAACTATTCCTAGTATTGATAATCTTAACTCCGTGCCTCGTGAAGATCAATCTCTTGATCTTGATTTTGGTTGTAAAATAAAAAAAATGCTTCTATTGATTACATTGTTGATCAAAGTCTCATTGCCTCACCTCCTATGAGTCAAGTTTTAAATATTATCTTCAACAATCCCATGTTCAATGAAATCCAGTCTTTTCTAATAAGACATAAATGCTTGATCATTCAAGTAATCTATTGGTTTCATATTCATTAGTCGTTGTTCCATCACCTTCATCGTACCTTGGTCCTTCATCACTAATTGAGAGGATTCTTCAATTAGAACATAGGAATTTTGGGCGTCAATATCATCTTTAGGGTGTATGGTTTCCCACAAATTGGATTCATTAAAATATTCATTATACAACACTTTGATGTGATGGGAAGCTTTAAAAGGACATTTACCTTCAAAGTGTCCTTTCAAGAAAATTATAAAAAATCATGATTTCTTATTTTTTGCTTGAGATCGTTTACTAAAATATTTGAACTTAGGAATAGGAAAATGATGATTCTACCCCTATTGGAATCGATAGCATCCAAACTTCTTTTCAGAAGTACATCAAAATTTGTATCAATCAGTGTGCCATTTATTGTGTTCAAACATTTCATTGCAACAAGTTCAATTGGAAAATTTATCCAAAGCTTTCATGAAATGATTTTTTTAACACAAGTGTTGGACATGATAATGGAATTTATCCACAATATCAGAAAAGTACATCGATTAATGTTGTCATTGCAAAGTTCAAACTTGCACAAAATTTCGTGGCAATGAAGTCAAATAATGCATTTTTTTTTGTTGCTCTAGCATATAATAACTAACAACAAAAACTAATTGAAATAAGCTTGAGATTTAAAAAATTGATCAATCAATCTCTGATGTGGATTCTCTTGAAGTCTTAATGGATAATATTCTAGCGTCATTATGAACAAGTCAATAATAGAATAATTTAGATGGGTCCTTTCTTAGAAACAATATAATTTAATAAAAGAACCTCTAGAAATCTAAGCCAAAAGCTTGAATAGCTTATTTACCAACAATGGTAAGTTTATATCCCAAATGTTAAGGGCCATTCCAATCATCTAATTGACAACAATATCAATTATAGAAAGAAGAGATGGGTTATGAATTTGCTGCATAGCTCTTACAGCACCAATCCAAACATTAATGGAATTGCCAAAAAGGATTGAGTGGTCTAGGTAAAGTATAAAAATTGCAATAGAGGCTTGCCATAAGTCATTAAAGATGTGTGATGTATATTGCTTGCACTGTGTTTTTTGTGGCTACTACATGTTCGCAAATCCAACAAAACCAACTTCTTTATCTTTCTGGGGATTTTTAGCAAACTTGGGTTAATGTATGGGGGGAGACTCAAGACAAAGGAAAGGTAAGGAAAACCAATGACTTAGTTATTTGGTATATCTCCTCCAACCTTCATGTGAGCCACTTTCTCTATGAACATATCAACATATGCATTGGGATCAACTTCTAATGTAGATTATTCATATTCATCTTCTTTTTTCTTTCCTTTATTGGGATTTCCCTTATTGGCCTTTGGGTTGTGGGAAGCATAGATAGCTTCAACTTCATCAATTTCATCCCATGGGATGTCAAATGAAATAAGATTCCATCCAAATAGTTTCCTAGCTTTGTGCTACTTTTGGAAACAATGTTCCTTCTTTTGAATTTAGGCTTGCTAATAAGCTATAATTTTCTTGCTTATTTATCTCAATTTCATCTAATTGAGAATGCATGACATTTATATTTACTTATACATACTCAATCCAATTAATAAGATAATTATTTTGATGAAAAGTGAGATATTGATCTCAATCACTAGAGATTGTAGTTTCCACAATATAACTATGATCATCTCACCATTATAGTGTACCCAAATGCTTCCTTTGGTTATCGAGGCCCTCGATTAAAAAAATTCACTTTGTTTGCCATTCAAATTTATTAGTTGTGATTTTCCATGGTGCCATAAACAAAATTTACATGCACATACAATTGCATAACTCACATCATTTATAATTGTAGTGAAATTCACCATGCACATACAACAATCCTTGGTAGTTTCTTGCCAAGGATTTAATCGCATGCATGATTCATATGAGATTATCATCGATCTCATCCAAATAAGAATTCCATAACATAGTCCACACATTAACAATTGAATTCATGGAGTCACATGACATAGTAAAACCATAAATCATTCCATATATAAATAAACATGAACACTATATGTAAACAAATGAAGTCCACTAGACCGCTTACTAGGGAGTACAAATTCATTGTTCAAGTGTAGGAATCAACTATGGATTCTACCCCCAACCCAAACCATGATACGCCTAGCTTGGTGAAGCACACTCTTACGAGTCTCTAATATCACTCATTGTAACTCATTGCTCTCTTGAATCATCCAATATTCTCACTACAAAGCACTCTATACCCTCATCCATCTATCAATTAGTGACGACACTCTCTTCCACTTCCCTAAATAATATTGGGGAAGTGATGTAGAGAGATTCTACCCCCTTCACATCAGAGTACATATGCAACATATTTCAATCATCTTGAACAAGATTTGGTAACACAACCACTCCAAAATTTCTTCTATACAACATAACCATATAAATTTCTCCACATCAATCTATGTTACAACCACAAGGGTTGTGCATCAACCACCATTTGTTATTTTGTTGCACTAGCAGAACACAAGGTTTCACTGGACATCTGCACAGATTCTCCCATCTAAAATCAATGGTTGTTTCTCAACCCAAGGGATCATCCTCCCTCCTACACAGACTTCTCACATCATGCAAACTCTTTTTCATTCTCTCTGAAAACCTTTATGCCCATACAAAAAGAGCCCATCATTCTGACTGGAAACATCAATAATAATAAAAATTAACATCAATGTTTCTACAACAATGTCAAATCATCTACATTTCACAGTGCATATAACTATCTGATACCCATCTACAAAGAATCATCAGTTTAAAACACATTCCTCATAGATATCCCATCCTCACCTGCAAATAAACACAAATCCAAGCATACAATAACATAGTCATATAATAACACATAGGCTACTCATATATACGCGTGCAACAAGACAAAATCTGGAAACCTAAATTCATTTTATTGACTTACGCAAAGATAATATACATTGGTATTAAAATGGCTCCATGACCATGTACGAGCTTACAAAGTGTGTTGGATTGCTAGGCCAAAGGCCATGGAATCTCAACCATTTCCCCTAATACTTTCCTCTTGAAAGATTCTCTTCTGCAAGTTATCCTATGTAGGCTACCTCTGACCTTTCTTGGTGATCTGTTTATTCACCTTCAAAAGTTGTTCATCTTCAGCTTCCCATGAGATTTTCATGCCTATATGTCTTCCTCTTTCTTCATGTATCACTTCACCTTCTTGAACACATCATCTTCTACTGTAACGGTTCACCTTCTCCTAAGCTATCTTCATGAGCTTGTGGTCAATATTCCCTTGACTCCACATCCCCTTTCATGCATTTTTCCTTTGTTCATGCTACAACAACACATCAACCCTAAATCAGTGTGCCCATTATTTAGCAAGGCATTCATCCTGCTCCATTGCCATAACCTATGATCTGTCACATTTTCCAGCAACGTTCTACAGACACCAACCACTTCTATAGCAGCAAAGTCATGCTCTAGATCCAAGTCACTATTCTTGCAGCAACACATCCCTCTTATAGAAATTTGTCCACTCTAAGACAAAATTTAAACCTTGAAGCAAGCATCCATCCTATAGCACGTTCCTACAACTCTCCTAGCAGCTTCATGGAGCAAGTTCCCGCGGCAACTTCCTACAACTCTCTTACAACAACTTCCCATAGTAAGTTCTCATAGCACTATCACCCTCCTGTAGCATTGTCATTCTTATGTAGCCATATTCAAGACCTTCAGTAACCAATCACGTTTGGTACTAGAGAATAATATTTTTGTAGTTGCATTGTCATGTGTCACAACCACCTTCATTGTGTCACCCCCAAGATGGCTTCGATGATTCTGCATCAAAATCCTTAAGTTCAAGAAAGCATTCCCTCATGCTTATGAAGTAAACTATTCACATATCCAGCTACCCAATGCAACTTTAATCATGGTTGAATTCATCGACTCTACATCCTCCATTGGTGTACATTCAACTCTACAAGGCATCTTCTTCTACTTCATGTTCCTTCAACTTATTATTGCACATCCAAATGCAACAACACAACAATACTCTTATAATGGAAATATGGAATTTCCATCTCATTCCTGCTACAACTCACCTTATGGTACTACTACCATCTCTGACTCTCTTTCTTCATCATCAAGAGCACAAGTCAAGTTCTCCTCAACCATGCATCACCTGTGCAACTCTATCTAAGTCATGTCCCATCCAGGACATCCCCATTTCCCTTTTTCATGCAGTGTACAAAGTGCCTTTGGTTTATCCAGTCACTCATGCTCAAAGCCACACAACATGGAGTCACATGCTCACATGTTACACCTCCTTTGACTCAATCAAAAACCACATGCATGCTCCCTCAATCAATGATTATGTCAGCATACTCACATTGTTCACAAATTATCAGAGACATACCTTCAATATCCTTCCTCTTCATGAAACACCTCTCATTCAACAACTTCAATCCTTCTAACATTCTTCTGCAACATGTCTTCTTCCTAAAGAAGATTTGAAATCTTCTCTCTTCCTCTGAAAAAAACATCTTCATCATATTCCTCATCTTCAGGGTTGTAATTTGATCCATCTTTAGCTCAATAGCTCCACTCATGCTTCCTCTGAGGTCACTTGTCTTCACAACATCATCTTCTACTCAGGCGTTCTCTTCATACATATTCAACATCTGCAACCTATGTGAATTACCATCGATGTAATCTATGAAAATTCATTTCTTGCACATCATCATTGTATTGCATCTTCTTCTCATCCAAGCACATTCACCTTCATCTTCAAACTTTCTTCTTCCTCCAAACAAGCAAATAACATACTTAGGGAAAACAAGAATTCCATCGTCACTCCCTCCTTTTCTTCACCACATCCAACACACACCACATGTGTCTCTATATTCTTTTGTTATCATTTATGCATTGGTGTTCATTCTCATTCCCTTTTGGATCCAGGTCCGCTCCAAATATCTAGCCACCATACGACAACAATTCACTCACTTCTACCAACATGTTCCTTGGAACATATGAGCCCAAAATCTAGTACAATAAACCTTTTGACTACATTTTCCTCTTACAGCCTACTCCTATGGTTAGACAAATTCAAATCACACACTCACTCATCTCCATTGACTATGTTTTTGTATCAAGGTCACAATCATGGATAACTACCACCACGACTATTGTCTCATTCCATCATGAATTCTCTCATGACCCACATTGCCTCCTTCTTTTCAAGATAATAGCCATGGATAACTACCACCAAAAATACAATCTATCTCTAGCAAAAATTTATCTCAGAGACTATCTTCCTTTAGCAACAACCTTCTAGGCTTTACTTCATGTAGTTTTCTACTCTTGGCTATCTTCATCTTGTCATGGATTCAATATTTTCCTCTGACATATGGTCCTCTATATGGTGCATATTATTTTCCTATGAAATTCCAATTATGAATATGCTACTGCTCCATCATCTTCAGGTATTCTAACTTTTGGTTCCTCAACCTTCTTGGGAATTCCTCAACCTTCTTGGGCATTCCTTAACCTTCTCCTATTCACGACAAAATCCTCAGGAGATATATCATAGCCCTCAACCAGACTGTCATTCATATGCCTTTCCTCCAACACTTCCTCCCACCATTCCCCTTCCAACAAACACAAATTGAAACAACATTCTCCCCGGTGTTCTTGATGCCAAGATTACATAGGAACACAAACAAGAAACCAAATACTTAGGATCATAACTAATCTCTCATACTCGTGCAAATTATTTCATCCGGTATTGGATTTGTATCTAACTCAATACACTTGCACATATTATTCCATCCCATAGTTGAATCATGCTCTAATATTCTTACATAGATTATTCCAGTCCAGAGTCAAACCATGCTCTGATAACCTCTAATGTAGAGAGGTCCACACCACGAGCGTAACCAACTCTGATACCACCTGACGCAGAGAGATTAAACCCCCTACATGTCAAAGTACATACGCAATGGATTTTATTCATCGTGCAAAATATTTGGTAACGCAGTTGGTCCAAAAATGCTTCTACACAATGTAACCATAGAGGTTTAGCCACATTTACCCATGATACAACCACTAGTGTTGTGCAATAGGCACCATTTTCTCTTCTACTGCACCAACAAATCACAAGTTTTCACTAAACATCTACACAAATTCTCCCATCTAAAATCAATGGATCATCCTCCCATCCTATGCAAACTTCTGACTTCACGCAGACCCTCTTTCATGCTCTCTGAAAACATCTACGCTCATACAACAAGAATTCCCATCCTTCTAACTGGAAACAACAATAATAAAAATATCCCAACATCAATGTTTCTATAGCAATGCCAATGTGTCTATATTTCACAACGCATACAACTATCCAACACCCACCTACAAACAAATATTGGTCTAAAACATGGTCCCCCCAAAGATCTCATGCTCACCTACAGATAATCACAAATCCAAGCATACAATAATGCATCCATATAATAACACATGTGCTACTCATTCATACGTGTGCACCAAGATTAAATCTAGAAACCTAAATTCATTTTATCAATTTACGCAAAGATAAGATACATTGGTATTACAATGGCTCCATGACCATGTATGAGCTTATAAATTATGTTGGATTGTCAGGCCAGAGGCCATGGAAATCTCAACCATTTTCCCTAACATTTTCCTCTCAAGAGATTCTCTTTTGCAATCTATCCTATGTAAGATACCTCTAAGTTTTCTCGATGTTGTGTTTATTCAACTTCAAAAGTTGTTCGCCTTCAACTTCCCACGAGCTTCTCATGCCCATATGTCTTCCTCTTTCTTCCTATAGTGTTTCAGCTTCCTCAACGCATCTTCTTCTACTACAATGGTTCACCTTCTCTCGAGTTGTATTCATGATCACGAGGTCAAAATTCCCTTGACTCCATGTCTCCTCTCATTCCTTTATCCTGTGTCCATGCTATAGCAACACGTCAACCCTAAAGCATCACGCCCATTCTCTAGCAAGGAATCCATCCTTCTCCACTGCCATAACATGCGATCTATCACATTTTCTAGCAACATTCCACAAACACTAACCACTTCCATAGTAGCACTGTCATGCTCTACATCCAATTCATTATTCCTACAACAATGCATCCCTCTTGTAGCAACATGTCCACTATATGACAACATGTCAATCCCGAAGCATGAATCCATCATGTATCACATTCTCACATCTCTCTTATAGTAGTTTCCCACAGTTCTCCTACAACAACTTCCCACATCAAGTTATCACAACATTGTCACCCTCCCGCAACATTGGCACAGTTCTATAGCCATCTTCATGACCTACAATAACCAATCATGTTCTACAGTAGCAACTAATATTTTTCATAGTTGTACTATCACGTGCCACAACCACCTTCACCGTGTCATCCCCATGACAACTTTGATGCTCCTGCATCAAAAGTTTATTTCATTTATATGCTCAACAAACCCTCATGAATCTTCTTCCCCTCGAAGTTTTCTTTAGCATAGGAAATAAGGAGTCCAAATTGTTGATTTCCTTTTGGGAATAAGCTAGAAGAGTAACACTTGGCTCTTGAAACTGTGAATGAGAATCATCAAGCAAGTTTCAGGTTTAATTTTGTTGCTTCAACTATTATGGACACTCTATCCATGGTTTTTCCTTCAAAACCATACTATTTCCTCTCATATTCTCTACAAAAAATACCCAAATTCAATAGTCTTTTACTATCCATATGTTCATGGGATTCTATTTCCATTGTAGGCATAACAAAAATGGTTTTCGCACAAGTTACTCCATCACCAACTAGAGTAAAAACTCCCAAAATGGAAGAATGATCATTGGAGAGAATATTAATTAGAGAATGCATGAATGAACTTCCCTAAGAGTGTGCACATGATATTTCCCCCTCACATGGAAAGTGCATGCCTTCCTAATAAGCATGGGGAAACATCAAAAGGACAACTCAAGTCAAAGGTTGATGGGAAATATTTGTACGTATGTGCTAAAAGGGTAGTACTTCACAGAGGACAAGCGCAGTTAAGGTCAAATCACATATGTATCCCCTTTCCCTTTTCCCTCTTGCGGCATCATAATCCCCTTGTTTCTTCTCAATAAATATTTTCTATGGATATTATATTAATACATTTCCTTTTATGTGTTATTTACATAGCATAAGCACACCATGACAATATCCACGTGGTGGTTCCATAAAACATATCATCCACACCATATCTTAGCCCATAACTTGGATTCAAACACATTCACTAGTTAGGCCTTGGTCTTAAAATCTATACTAGGAATGTTGATAAGGAACAAGGTGCCTAAAATCTAAATAAGAGACAAAGAGAGAATTTATCTGGATAATATAATGAGAAACCTAGAAGTAAATAGTAAAACCTAGAAATAAAAGAGACCATAATAGATTTCCTAGCTTTATTCATCTTGGAAAAGTCCTTTTTATAGTTTTACTAAGGGTCCACTTAAACTAACTGCCTAACTGAAATAAATAATAAACTAAGTGCACATATCTTGAAGAATGGAAGAAACTATAAATAATTCAAATGCACACAATTTGAAGGTTGAAAGAAATGATAAATAATACATTAATGCACACAACTTAAGGGATGAAAGATGCAACTACTCTAACAAAATTTACTAAATTTCTTGGGGACTATGATTTCATGAGGTGGTGCACTTACCTAGAGGGGCATGCTAAGTGAGAGGGCACCCATGTTCCCCATCAGTGCCTCTCATTCTAGATCAAAAGCATCCCTGCTTTCATCCTAGTTTAGGAATGGATCTAGGAGGAGAAAAAACACTGTGATACATGGCCAACAATGCTAAGTGTGGTACTGCAAGAAGAGGCATAGCTACCTAGAGAATGACACAATGGTGGAAAATTGAGTGGTTGATGTGACTGTTATGATGTGGATCTACTCTTTGGTAATTACCTATAGTTGTTGCTACTAGGAAAATGTTGAAGTGTTGTGCTAAAACAAGGATATTTCATATATGGTGAGAGAAATCGAGTGGCACACATAAACATGTGAAGAATGGAATCCATCTAGGAGATAAAAACATGAGAGAATATTAACCAAATATGTGCATAGAAAATAGTGTATTGATCGAGGGTGTATATTGAATCTCTAAGCAATGCCAAAGGAGTCCAATGTGTCTAGGAGCTAGATCACCATTCCCTTCTATTCTTGATCTAGTGCAACAAACCCTATGAGTCCCTATGGTGAATTGGGGGCATCATGACAAAAAAAAGGCTATAATGGAGTAGCATGAAGATGATATAAGAGTGTGTCTCATAGTACAACAGATCTCACTACTAAATAATATGGTGGTAGCACTAATATGGCTCTAAATGCTTCACTTATGAGAGAATGAGGTAGTCTTGCCAGGGATAACATGAAGGTTGTATATTCTTTCATGTGCATATATGGGGAGAAAGATTAGGGTTGTGATATAGGGGAAATCAAATGAGATGGTGTACAATGTGAGCTACTAATGTGACCCTAAAATGATGAATGTGAATTATTATATTTCTCCTACCACTATGCTTTGATAAGGACATGATAGATTTTCTAGAAACATAGAATGCTTGAGGATTTTTATATGGTAATGACATTTTAACCTAAGCTTGTAGTGATCTAGAACGACTTCTCACTTGTGTGTTGATGCGCAGGACTTGTTGTAGGGTTGAGGTGATTAGTATCAACACAATGTGTCATGTGTATGATCTAATATGTTTCTCTCAAAATGAATATGAAAAATTTAATGATTGTAGCACATAATCGATATGGAATGTGTTGTAGGGTCCAATTGTATCCATGTTGGAGGAATATAAATATGAATATCACAAGTACAACCATGGATATGTTGTGCTAAAGGATGTAGAATGTATCTAGGAAGAACTATAGAATCCATATCAGAGGTTGTATCAATGTGGACAATATATTGTTGAGTATATGTGTTGGGCTCCGGATTTATAACATTTTCTTGCTGGTTCTTGAAGACATTGTCTACTCTCCTGAAGACTTTTGTTAAGCAAATGGCATTATTTCTGTGCTATTCATACTCTGTTACACATATATGTTCCATTATATACAGAAA